>PVJA010001238.1:42515-132906 GCA_004027025.1 Myocastor coypus | reverse complement strand
GACTGCTTTGGATTCTCCAGTTGGAACTATGGGATTTAATGTTTACCCTGCTGGATTCTGGACATGTGTTGGTCCCAATGTTTTGTATTACCCTGTTGTTTGCAACTTTTGGAATTGTAATGTTTATCTCATGCCTTTGAATGTTGGATATGTTTGACTCTTCTATTGTACAGGGGCTCACAGATGAAAATTTGACTTGAATCTTTGAGGAAACGTGAGACTTGGATTTTTCAGCATTGCTGAAACTATTGTGACTTTGGCAACTCTTCCAGATGGACTAAAATGTCTTTTGTAAAAAGGGATATGTATGAGACTTTGAGGGTCCAGGGGCGGAATGTTATGGTTTATGTCTAGTTGTCCCCCCAAACCCTCATGGAGTCATTGGGCGGGGACTTCTAGAGTTTGAGACTTGATCCATGATCCCTGGGATTATGAGTTTTAGTACTGATGGGATTATGGGTGGAAGTACTTCTGGGATTATGGGTGTAGCCTAGGGCGGGAGCTAAGGTGGAGAGCCTGAATGTAATATAAAGAGAGACAGAGAGACAGACTGGAGCTCGAGCTGTTGCTGTTGCTCTGCTGCCGTGTTGGTTGGCTACCTCTGTCGCCATTTTGTTGCTGTTCTGCCGCCATGAACTGGATGCTTTCTGCTCTGTTCCACTCAGCCTTGGGCCAGCCGAATATAGACTGAAACCTCTACAAACTGTGAGCTAAATAAACCTTTCCTTCCTTCATTTTGAGTGTTGGGTATTTGTCCCAGCAACGAGCAAAAAGTAACTAATACAATAGCCAATATTTTGGCCCTAGCCCTTCAAGATCAGTGAGGACTCCGGATACAAGTGAACCTGTATGGCTAGAATTTAGACTATCAATGTTAAGAATTTTATCTCACATATCTTTGATTCTACTTTAGATCCCAGAAAAACATCTATTCAAACTAGTCTTCCTATGGTAGTGTTTGTCTTCTAGATGCTGCATAGTTGATATAGTCTTGACTTATCTGGAATAACATTTCATGATTCATAACCTAAAAGAATCCATACTGAAATTTTTTATTTTGGACTTGAATCTAATAAGTGAAATGCGACAAGAGTTAACATTCATCAAACATTTTGAGGCATTCTGCCCATCAACTCCCACTCCATAAAAATCAAACTATATAAAATTTGAGTGCTAGTATTGGCTCTACTGTTTTAAATGAGAAAATAAGGACAGAGAGAGAGAGAGAGAGAGAGAGAGAGAGAGAGAGAGAGAGAGAGAGAGAGAGAGAGAGAGAGAGAAACAACTATTTCATAGTCAATGGCTACTAATTCAGGATGTTAGCACTGGAACTCTGAATTCACATATTCTGCACTGTTGGATGTAGTATATGGTCCTTTGGGGACTGATTCAAAGCAATTGAAAAGAAAGCAGAGAGATAGTTTGAAGCATGCAGTTTCTGGACAGAAAGCTTTCTCAGATCTCAAAAGAAACTGTGCATTTAGCATAGTGGAAGGTTAAATATTGCCATGGGGCCCCTAAAAATGGTACCAGAAAAAGTTCACAATGAACTTACATTTATGTAAGAGCTAAATGCAACCAGATAAATAATTAGATAAGTAAATTACACATGTGCATTGTGTGACAAAACAAAGGATTTCCCTATTGTTTGTAGTATTTTGTATAACATTACATAATTTAACAAAAATGTACTTTAGTTTCCATTTATTTTTTTCTACTTATTTTTATATTTCCCAGGGTTAGTCACTTTGTAGACACCATGGAAAGCACTGGGAATGTAAAGTTAGAGAAACATTCTTTGTTGTCAAGTTTCTTACCATCTTGAGATAGTAGCAACCAGCCGGTGACCTAAGGAAGACTTCTGTCTTTAGGAAAAGAGGAAAAGATATATGTGTAAACAGTGAGTGTCATAGACAATGGTAACCTATTAATGGACGAATGTATGGGTTATTAGGATTTATGAAGAAAGAATCATGTGATGATTCCACCTGTGAATCTCCTATTTCATGAAGATCATGATTCTGGGATTTATACCTATTGAATGAGGCAAAGCCAAGAAAAGCAAAGGTAATATCTCCCTCATGCTATGTCTTGTTTTAATAGTTTACATGTGTTACTTCATTTAATACAACAACCCTATAAGAGAGGTACCTTATTTTCATTCAGCAGATAAAGAGATTGAGGTATAAGAAAATGAAATATGGATTTTGGACAGAATCTTGAAACTTGCAAGAGTGCAGGGTGCTAACAGGAACATGAGACATGAGCTAAGATTTCAGAATGACTTTCATCTTGACTTAGACTTTTAAAAACCTTCCCAGTACATCAAAATGGGCCATCAGATTTTGTGTAAGACCCTTGAGCTGTTCCTGCCAACTATGAGCAGGTGCAGCTGTCCAGACCTAATCAATGACCTCAGCCAAATCCAATATAACGAATATTGTGGTAATACATGGTGCGCAAATTCCATTTTTGGTGTCTGATACTTATATGATGCCACATGATTTGGCTAGAGCAGCATTTTCGGGTTTTTTACGTTGGGCCAATGTCCCAAAGGAAGTCATGGATTATGTCACTTTGAGCACAGTTAATTAGGAAGTGAAAACAAGCAATGTGGCTAGAGAGGCTGACCTTGGAGCTGGCTTCTCTGACAAGACTATTGCCCACACTGCCACTACTGTGGCTTGCATCTCCTCAAATCAGGCTATGACCACAACTGCTGTCCTGATTGCTCCCAGCTACGCTGATGTGGTCATAGTGGATGGTATAGAGTTAATGTCCGGTGTCCCTATTTATCACTCAAGGAAACTGAGAACATGATGCTTGATCTCAATAAAGCCAAGGTTCTGGGCCAGAGCCTGTCTTTGCTCTCTAAATTCAGACTGAATTTCCTGTCACCTGAGCTCCCTGCCATGACTGAGTTCTCCACCAGGGAGATCATGGGCCACTCTGCAGACTTCCTGGTTGCTGCCTTCACGGTTTTTTGGTAGGAACAGTATGAATATGTACTGTGTCGTCATAGTATGGTCATAGTATGGTCAAGAGGATACAGGATAAAGGACTCCTTTCCAATGTTGCTCCCCTTTAGTTATCAGGAAGGGATATAGTTAGCAAAGATAATGCCATCCATCCTTCTTCACTGGAGCAGATGGCCAAACTAAAACTTGTATTCATCAAGCCCTACCACACAGTGACAGCCACAAATTCTTCTTTTCTGCTATGCTGATAACATCTGAGGACAAAGCTTAGGACATGGGATATAAGCTGAAGGTATGTTGGAGGAATCTTTTTAGTATGTGTCCTAGGACCCAAAAGATCAACACTTAGGCCAGCATACGCTTCTCTAAAGATTCTAGAAAAGGCAGGCTAACCATGAATGATGTTGATGTTTTTGAATTCCATAAAGTCTTCTCAGCTCAAATTTTGGCTAATTTTAAAATCATGGATTCTGATTGGTTTGCACAATATCATATGGGTAGGAAAACCAAGGTTGGATCCATCGCTTCTTTTAGAGAAGTTTAATATGTGGGGTGGGTCACTGTCTCTGGAACACTCATTGGGAGGCACTGGCTGCCACTTGGTCATAACAGCTTTCAACAGGTTACAAAAAGAAGGAGGATAGTATGCCCTGGTGGCTGCCTGTAGGGCTGGAAGTCAGTGACACGGAATGATGGGGGAAACTCACCCAGAGTGATCAATACAGAGGAGGTGACCAGGCTTCTGGGCAGCACTTGCACTGGGCATCGCCGTTTTTGTGCATTATGAAACAACACCTGTAGTTCTAGCTCCTTGTGCCCTTAGTGAAATGCTTTGCAGCTAAGCCTTTCTGGTGTTGGCAGCTTTCCAGTAATCGCAGATCACTGTTCTTTCAGGGGTTTCTAAGTTACGAGAATATCACAGTGAACAGATTTAAGCAGTTGCTGTTGATCTCTGTTGTCATCAAAGACTGAATGGTTGCATTTTAGGAAAGACGTTAACTGAAATCTGAAGTCATCTTTGTGATATTTGAAAATAGTATTTCTTCCTATTTGTGTCCAAAAAAAAAGTTATGTTCTCTAAAATGCAAACCAAAGTGCATAAATTAACTAATTATGGGAAAATAAGTCAATCTAAGTATCTTTAAAAACTTAAATATTTGGATATACAATACCTTGTTAGTCAACCTTAATAAAATAGAAAAGTATTGGAAGAAAAAGTAAAGAAAATGAAATATGTTGAAATGAAAATGAAAATAAAATATGCCCAAAGTCACAAATGTGGTAGTGCAACAGCCTGGATTTTAATCTCAGCAGTTTAAATATGTATGTTATAATCTTTGAAATACTGAGAGCCGAATGACAGAAATGCTGATCTCATCACATTTTTGTCTTTTCTTCTATTGTCTTTTCTCATCCATTTTTTTGTCTAAGAAACTAATACTATGCTGAGGACTCCCCTGCCACAGGGACATCTTCTAAACTGTCTCATTCATTCTAATGCACTGGGCCTTTCCTGAGGGTCTTCTCTAGGTATTTGTACTTTTTTTATGACTGGCTCAGCCTACCCTGAAGGTGGTGCTGGCACAGCATGTGGTGCCAGGGATATAAATGCAGTCTCTGTGGTTGCATAAGCTTGCCTAAGCAAGTGCTTTAGACTGTTGAGCCATCCCGCTGACCCCTGTACTTTAAAATGAATGTCATAGAGGGAGTGATGTCCAATTCAACACACACAGACACATGCTATCAAGATTGTGGCTCACTTTCTTAGTGATAATAATAGTTTTCCTTCCTGAGAATGGGCCATGAAGGAAGAAATATATTTGAGGAAAACTGAGGAGAGCCTTTTCTAAAGGATTAACTTTGAATCAGGCCATGAAGAAAGAATTGGGTCATAGATTTGAATTTTTAGTGCAAGAGGGATTGGGAGTCTTCATAGTTACAAACTGGCAAAAAAACACAGCAACCAAGATGTGAACTGATAAATTATACACATCTTTAATAACCCTGAACAGTCTGTCCTTCAGTCAGGGGATTCATTGTGCAATATATATTCTTGCAGTAAAGCAGGTGAGTACTTAGCTCTTTCTATTAATTTATACTTTCAAATGCTCTATAAATCCAAAGCAACTATAGGAGTTAACACAAGTGATATACATAACTTGAATATTATTGAGCCAATGAAAAGGAAAATCCTTGTTAATTGCAGCAATCAATTTAATTGGAGATCATTATGTTAAGTGGACTAAGGCACAGAAAGACAAAAGCTGCATGAGCTCAACAGTTTACTGAATCAGAAACAGTAGATCACAAGGAAGTGGATCTATAATTAAGGACACTATAGGTGAGGAAGGATAGAGAAAGAGCATAAAGTGACTTTGGTTAGCTAGTGTCAAAATACAGCTAGGTGAGGGAATTCATTTTAATGTTCTGTCACACCACAAGGTTAACTATAGCCTATAACAATTCAGTGTGCCTCTCAAAAATCACTAGAGAGGTCTGGCAAGAAAGATCAGCAGACTTAAGTGCATGCTTAGATGCAAGCACGGGGACCAGGGTTTGAACCCTGGGACCATATGTGGCACCGGACCCACCCCCTCAAGTGGGCGAAACTGGTGACTGAGTCTGGACATGATGACACACACCTGTAATTCCAGTGCTGGTGAGGCTGAAAACGGGAGGATCACTAGGAGTTCGAACTATGTAGTAAGATCCCATATCAAATACATTTAAAAAATCACCAGAAAAAGAGACTGAATGTTCACAACACAGAAAATTGATAATAGTTGAAGAAATTGAAAATTTCATTACCTCAGTTTGATCATACCACATTGTACTATGCCTCACAAAAGAATACAAATGCTATGTCAGTTTAAAAAGAGATGCTACGTAATGATCAATATGTTATTTACAGTGATGATTATAAAAAATATTAACGATGTGAAATTTGCAAAATACAGCAATACATTAGATAAAGTATTTTTTTAGGAAAATATGTAGTTTTATGCAGAATGTCCCTACTGGGCCCTATCCAAGGGTATGTCATCATTAACATCTCTAGATTTGATCATATAGTTTCATTTATATGACAAAAATATTAATACAGTATTAACATAAAACTGACGATATTTTAATGCTATTTTCCTAGAAGAATTTCATAGACTCATAAAATAATTTATGCTTAATTTGAGAAATAGAGAACTATAACAAAACTGCACGTGTATACATAAATTGTAGTGATTTTTTTCCTCAAATTCTTGATACACTGTCTATCTTAGTAAAGAGTTTAAGATTCTCTTGTGACTCGTTCTTTTCTCTACATTAAATTTTCTAACTTCTGGGAAGCTCCGGTGGTCAGGGAGGCAAGCACTCAGCCAGAAAATGAGCTAAGGATACTCTCCCTTGAGTTCTCATTTCAATGTTTTGTTTTGTTTTTTCTCAAACACTTGCTTGAAAGAAAAGCCAGAGTGAACAAGACAAGCAATAGAGATGAAATTAATATTTCCATGTTATTTGCCTCCAGCATTGACTGTTTTGTCTTTTAAATTTTACTCTAGAATTGTTGATAAAATATACATCTACATATCATTCCAAATGTACTACAAATGTTCAACTTGAGAGAGCAATTAAAAGTGTTTTAATTCTTACTCCAAAATCAATAACAGTATATCAATATTTACTCTCAATATTCCTTGGTATCCCTTTAGTATCCTTAGTATCCCTTAGTATCCTTAGTATCCCTTTAGCTAGAACCATATAGTTGTTTGTTTTTGTAGGTCAAGAATAGTTATTATATTTTTATGAATTTAGGGCAAGATCTACAGGGCACACAGGGTCTCATTATGTAAATTCCACTCCTAGAGATCCTCCTGTTTTCAGCCTCTGAAGTGCTGGGATTATAAGTGTGGACCACCACACCCAGTCTCTATCACCCTCTCAGTGTGTCTTGGGGCTCAGGATCAAGCCCCAGCTATTGTGCTCTGCCTATGCAGGTGCTTCAGTCCACTGAGTTATCTGGCCAGCCCAAAAACTAGTTATATTTTGGAAATTTTATGTAGTCCAATGTGTAAGTAGATTAGACCGCTTAATTCCTTCTAAACTTGAGGCATGGTGCCCATTTATCCTTATTATTCTTAAAAGAATATGTGATATCTTCTTAAATAATGCCATTCAATAAGAAAAACTGAGAAAATGAAGATGTAATAGTAATCAAAGGAATATTTAGAAAACTAAGAGTAAAAGAAGAAATGAAAAGTACTTGCTGTTGACTGAAAAGATCAGAGTGTTAACAAGTTTAACTGCGGTGTTTCACTATAATTACATACATCAAAATTCAAAGTTATAGAACTTTATTTGAGTGTTATGTTAAAGAGAAAATAATACAACTAACCACAGAAGGCCAGCCAGCTAGCTCAACAGACTAAGTGCCTGCTTAGGGAAATGCAGGGACCAGTGTTCTATCTCTGGCACTACATGCTGCGCTGCCCACCCCCATCTCCTCCCCTGAGCATGCTGAGTCTGTGACCCAGTCCAGGTATGGTGGCATACACCTGTAATGCCAGTGCTCAGGAGGGTGAAGACAGGAGGATCAGTAGGAGTCCAAGCTGTGTAGAGAGACCCTGTACCAAATATATAAGTTAGAATAATAATAATAATAATAATAATAATAATAATAATAATATTAAATAATAATAACTATAGAAAACTTTCAAAACAGGTTAGCTGGAGTGTTAAAATAATCAGTACCTCATGTATTGATGGCGTCACAGTAGTTATTCAGAGTATGAGATGTGGGCATAATATCCTACAATATCAGTTCAAACCTTGCCTTTGAATGAATTAAGACAAATTAGTTGCATAACTACCTTGTATATACAGATCATTTTCTTTTTCCATTTCTTCTTTTCACTTTTCCCTCATCACTCTAGATTCCTCTTAAGTTTTTCTTAATTTACAATATGTGCTGTGTATTCTGTATATTATTTACTCCTTCAGTTTCTCATGGAAGTGAGATAATGTAATGTTTACACATGTGGATCTGATTTATTTTGCTAAGAATATGGTTTTGAGTTGCATCCATTTACCTAAAAAGTCTCCAGTTTATCATGCTTATGGCTGAGCAGTACTCTATTATATAAAATACCACAGTTCAAAAATCTATCCCTGATTTGATGGGCATTTTTTATGCCTTTAGGACAGGGGATCAGGTGATACAGGGTCTCTACAGTGTCTCACTACACAGATCGGACTTGTAGTGATTCTCCTGTTTTCAGTCTCCTAAGAGCTGGGATTATAGGCGTGTGTCACATACCCAGTCTCAGTCACTGTCTCAGGGTGCACCAGGGGCAGGGCTGGCACAGCGTGCTGGGGACCAAACCTGGCCACAGCATTCTGCGGAAGCAGGTGCTTTAGTCCACTGAGCTATCAGGCCAGCCCTTTGATGATCATTTGGGTTGGCTCCAAGATTTAGCTAGTACAAATTGCACTGCTATATATGGGTGTTCAGATATTGTGGTAATGTGATATTTTTTATGCTCCTGGGAACATCCCTAGAAGGGGAATAGCTGGGTCAAATGTGACCTCTAATCGTGATTTTAAGTAGTCTCTACACAGATTTCCATAGTGGTTACGCCCGTCTACTCTTCCACCAACAGTGGAGAATGGTTCCCTTTCCCCCACACCTCTGTCATCATTTGTTATTGATTGACTTTTTTTTCTTTCTTTTTTATGCATTTAGTACAGAGTCTACAAGGTCTCACTACACAGATTGGACTCACAATGATCCTCCTGCTTTCAGCCTTCAAAGTGCTGGAATTACAGGCATGATCCACCAGGCCCTGTCTCAATCACCATCTCAGAACCTGCTTCTCAAATATAATACATCTGAGTAGTTGCTAGCAATTTGTATTAGAGCCCATTCCTTTGGTACTGGACTCTGGCAATGGTTATGACCCCTTACAATCACTATACTGTTATACAAGAGAGAAAAGACTATAGCTTGTATGATATCCTGATTAACATAGTTTATCTGGCAATAACAGTAGACTCAAGTATAGCCTGGCTCCTAACAATCTCTGATAACTATAAGCTTTATACCTGTAACTGAAGGAAGAAGGTTTACAGAAATATAATTCAACTTATATCACAAACTTGCAGATGATGATTTTCTACTTAGTGCAGTGATTTTACCTTGCTGTGTGTAGAATGTTCAGGGTGATAGGAGGTAGGATGGAGATATGAATGAGGTTAAATATAGTAAGAGCAAGGTTGGAGGGCACAGGATGACCATCCATGCTTTGGATAATTGTAGGACACAGGAAGGAAAGGTTGGAAAAGAAGGACTAGGTTTTTGGGAGTGAACTACAAAGAGAAAAGTCAACACTTATTGGTATGAAAGTATCTTAAATTCAAGAGAAATACTTGAAGAGAAGATGAGAGTGAGTGAGACAAAGCAAGAAGAAAGGTTAGAATCAATCTGTTGATTTGTATTGCTAATGTTTATGGCTAATAGGTCCACACCTCTAGTTCTGTCTGTCCCTTGTGTGTGCCTTACCCAGGGTCATACTGTGCTGCTAGCATGTCTCCAGGGCTTGCATAGCCTCAGTGGAGGGAAGCGGGGAGGAGCAGATCTCAGAAATCTCTCATCAGGAATGGAAGAAGGAAGGAACAAGAACTCAGAGTCCTCCCACCTGCTATAACCTCCCAGGGAAATCTGCACAACTTTAATATATACTTTTTACATAAAATTAAAAAAATAAATATTAAGAAAAATTAAATAACTAAGTAAAACAATGATTCCCTGTGATCAGGTAAAATACATCAAGTAACATAAAGGCTTAACTAGGAGATTGGCAATAAAGTAAAAGAAGTTTAAGGTGACTGCAGAGAGCTTGAAATATTGTATATATTTTCTTCCTAACACAGACTTCAGTAAAAATTACATATATATATATATATATATAAAATTTTTTGTGACCTGATAGTCCATCAAAGTTAGTTGTAGTTGAGAAAGAATTACAATATTTATAGTAACATGTCCATCAGAATTACCTGGAAATAATTTAGGCTATCCCATGATGTTAAAAGAATACACTCCTTTTAATTCCTTTCCTACCTAATTCTGCAGATGTCACATTTGTTCTGATCTGTGGAAACATGTACCCTATCATTATATTTTGAGAAAACCTTGGAAAACAGAAGGTGAGATCCAGTCAGGAATGCTGAGTGAGAGTAGATGCAGCATTCCAGAGGGAAAAAAATTGCAAAGACCAAGAGTAACCCTTTTTCACTATGTTTTTGTGTGTCCTTCTGCAAAGTACCTTGCTGAACAGCTCAGTGAGTGAACTACTGCCCTCTCTCATGTCATACTGAGACAGACTATGCCTCCCAAAAGTGAGTGAGGGATAAGGTTCTATCTAGTCTGCCATTCATGAGTAGATTACAAGTATTGGTGGTTCCTTCAGTTACTTGGTATTCCTTCATTCATTGCTTTCCCAGGTTTCATCTATAAGAAGAAACACAGCATTTGTGAACAAGCTGGGCAGGTACAGGGGTGCAGAGAGATTTTCTGCAAGATAATGCCATCTGTTTACCAGAGTCCTTTCAATATCCCTAATCCACTCCATAAAAGTAGCAGGATGGCAGTTAGGATCTGGTTTTCAGTCTTTTCCAGCATGTATATTATTAGTCAGGGAAATACGAAGTTCTACAAAATAAAAATAACATCTCTGGATCGAACAATTCCTTTAAGAGTGAAGCAAGAAGTTAAGCAATTTATTTCCCATTAAATAACATTTCTTATGGAGAATTTTTAAAAGTCAACAGAGTACATGTCTTTAAAAGGCAAACAAGCTTCTTTACAAAAGGAAACAGGAATAAGTATTTATTAAGGATTGTTATGGTTTTGACCTGGAATGTCCTGCAGAACTTTCATGCTTAAGGAGTCAGTTTTAGGAAGATGATTGAATGAAGGGATGATTAATTCACCAGGTAAGGCCTGGGTAGAGGCCAATCCCAAGCGGCCTGGCCTGGAACAGTACATCTCCTTTCTCTAGTTTTCCTTCCTTCTATGTCTCCTTTGTAGTCTATATGATGAGAGCAGCTTCCTTCTACCATGCTGGTTATTCTACCATATCTTTTCCCTTGGATCCAGTAGACTAGGACTTAGACCGCCAAAACTGTGAGCCAAAATGAACCTTTCATAGTTTAGATTGCAATGTCTCAATGTCAGGATAGTGTTTCGATGCCTAACACAAAAATCACTTGAGACAATTAAATATGAGCCACATAGTAGATTACAATTCAAGATATTGAATGGTAGTTTGGATGAAATTGAAATATAAATTGTTTTAAAACTCAAAAGAATAAATTTTCAGTCAAAAACGAAAAGCAAAGTTTTAAGTAACATTTAAATAGTTTGAAACATAAAAGTAGAACTATCAGCATTGTTACTGTAAGAATTTGCAAAGGAACAGAGGAAAAATGCACAGGAGGAAAGCATTGTGAAACCAGTTACAGAGAATTTTTACCTTAATTAAGAAAAATAATGCCGTGAAGATAGCTCAGCAGCTTTAGTGCCTGCCTGGTAAGCGCAAGGTCCTCAGTCCTTGGTTCAATCCTGGGTACCAAAAGGAAAAAGAACAAAAAAGAAAAGAAAAATAAGTCCCAGGTTGAAAGGACTTGTATGTTAAACTGTTTTGTTAAGAGACGTGTGAAACAATTTACGTATCTATTAGAATGAAATCTTAGAGCAATAAAGATAAAAAGATAAAGTTAGAGAAAAATGAATGAATAATGAAATGTATTTCTAGTTGACAGATTTATACATAAAGCTGGATTTGACAAACAGAAATTCCACATTATTTCTGAACATACTTGCAACTTTCCTCTCTTATACATACAAAGTGCATACAAAATTCCAAAGAGACAGCAACAGTTTTTTTCATTTAAAGCAATAAAGTTAAAATCAATAATGAATAAGCAGTTAAAATGCCAAAATATATGTCAATAATATTTTCATTGATTTAAAAAAAAAACAGATTTGCCTTGATAAAACTATAGAAAAATTATGGAATTTGTACAGCTCAATAAAGAAAAAAAAAACATGTCAGAGCTTCTATAAGAAACTAATATACAAAAGGACCATTTGAAAGCATTCAACATTTCTGTAAGACAGAAGAACTAGAAAGGGAATTAGCAAAGTTTTAAATTTAATGACAAAAATTTTGGGATAAACCCAAACATATAGGAAAATGTTAATGGATAATGGCAGAAGCTAAAGACAAAACAGGAGAGGAGATCAAAGTGAAGACCTTTTATAAAAAGAAATAAGTTTAAAAAGTCTGACACTGAAAAAGGGTATCTGGAGGAGATTAAAAATTAAAAAGAAAATATAAATAATTTCAACACTCCTAAAATATTAATCACATGCATGATTGAAAACACATTTAATATCTTATTAATCTGTGTCTTTCTGAACTATAAAATCGCCAACATGACACATACAAAAGTAGTCTTAATTTTCAGTGATTTTTTTCTAGTGCAAAAGTTCAAATGGCGCAATCTCTGGCTTGCCTGAGACTGCCTGCAGCCTGCCTGAGACTTCTGGCCACCTGAGACTTCTGGCCACCTGAGACCTCCTCTAACCCATGTGAGACCTCCAGCCCACCTCAGATCTCTCACCTGCCTGAGACTTCTGGCTGCCTGAGACCTCCTCCAGCCTGCCTGAGACCTCCTCTGGCCTGCCTGAGACCTCTTCCTGCCCGCTGCAAATGCAGCCTATCTAGCAGCTAGCTCCACCATGTGAGGCAGACCTTCAGCCAGACATAAGTGCAGCCTATCCAGCACCAGCTCTGCCACATGAGTCAGACCTCTGGCCCTATGCAAGCTTAGCCTATTCAGCGGTGAGGCCCGCCAGGTGAGTGAGACCTCCCTCCCTTGGCCTACAAGCAGCTCAGCTGATCCAGCAGCCTGAAGTGAACAACGAACCCATGACAAGAAACCCTGGACCAAAGGTCACTGCTATACAGAATGATACAGACAAGGAGCAAAATGCAATCTCAGGTTCCAAGCCCACCTGTAACAGATACAAGAGATACTATCTTACAAGAAAATGGGAATCATGCAGATGAAATCTCTGAATCAATAGCTTCTGAGGTAGACAGACAAGTGAAGAAACATATAGTGCAACTCAGAACAGAGATAACAGGTAAAGTAAAAAAAAAAAAAAAAAGCAATGCATGAATTAATAGACTCTGAAGTGGAAAAACTACAGAAATATATACAGGAAACCAAGGCGGAAATAACCTCTGAAGTTATAAAAGACCTCACTAAATTAATAACACCTAAGTAGGGGAAGAACTACAGAAAGGTAGAGAGGAGAACAGAGCAGAAATAATCTCTGAACTAGAGAGAGAAAGGATAACTATAATGAGAGACTTCAGTACTACTAAAGAAGACATTGATAAAAAAGTAAAGAAGAATAGAAAAATGATGGATTTCCTCATTGAACAATACAGAGAAGAAATAGATCACATGAAACAGTTTCAAAAGACATACAAGAAAATAAAATCTCAATCATGAGCTGACAAAACTGTATGAACCAAAGTGAAGATAGAATCTCAGATATTGAAGAGACAGTTGTAGCTAGTGAAAAGGTAAGAAAAGACCACCTAAAAACAACCAGGATGCAAAAAAAAAATAATTCAACATCTGCAAGATGATGCAAAAACAAACAACGCGAGACTAATAGGAATCAACGAGAAAGGAGTCTACACAAATGACATAAAAAGAATATAGACAGAAGTAATAGCAGAAAACTTCCCAAATTTGAGAAAACAATTAGACATTTGGGTAACTGAAGCATATAGAACTCCAAATAACATCAACCCAACTAAAGACACACCCAGACATATAATAGTCAAGATCCCAGAAATCCAGCAAAATAATAATATACTAAAAGCTGCTCGAGAAAAGAAACAGATTACATTTAAAGGAAAACCTATCAGAATAACTGCAGATTTCTCCTCCAAACCTTGAAGTGAAGAAGAGCATGGATCAGAGTGCTTCAGGTCCTCCATGAAAACAAATTCCAGCCCAGACTGCTATATTCAGCAAAACTCTCCTTCAAGTATGAGGGAGAAATGAGATACCTTAATGATAAGGAACAACCAAAGAATTTCATCACATCAAAGCCAGCCCTACAAGGTCTATTAAAAAATATTTTAGAGAGAAACCAAAATGACCTGAACTCAACAAATGAGAACATAAAGAACCCATCAAATAGAGCAACCAATTAAACACAAGAGAAAAAGAGTAAGTAAAACTCATGTCAATCATAAGTCAAAACTTTTCAATTATAACCATCAATGTAAATGGACTCAGTTCTCCAATTAAAAGATATAGTTGGCAGAGTGGATAATGAAGCAAAATCCAAACATATTCTGTATACAAAAAAACACACTTAATTCACAAAGAAACTCATAGGCTAAAAGTTACAGGGTGAAAAACAATACTACATGCTCCAGCATCTCAGAAAAAAAGCAGGGATAGAAATGTTGTTTGTAGACACTCTAAACTTCAAACCACGCTTGACCGAATGAAATAAAGGAGCCCACTACATACTGGTTAGTGGAAAAATTCAAGACAAACAGGTATCACTCATAAATATGTATGTACCCAACATGGGAGCACCAAGTTAAATAAGACAAATCTTAATGGACATGAAAAATCTCATATCCCATACCACAATCTTAACAGGAGACCTTAATACCCCTTTATCCCAAAAAGATAGTTCAAGCAGACAAAAAATTAGCAAAGAAGTAGAAGACCTGAACCAGAACCTGGAACAACTGGACTTAGTGGACATATACAGAGTATTCCACCCAAACACTTCAGAATACACATTGTTTTTCAAGAGTTCAAATGGTGTTTTATTTTAAGGCTAAAATAATCTTTTTTGTTTTTCCTTTTTTTTTTTATTTTTGACAGTGTCTACAGCATCTACAGGGTCCCCCTCTGTAGATATCACTTGTAGTGATTCTCCAGTTTTCAGTTTTCCAAGTGCTGGGATTACAGGTGTGTGTCATCGCACCCAGTCTCAATCGCTATCTCAGCACACCGTGGGAGGAGGGCTAGCACTGCAGGCTGAGGACTGAACCCTGGCAGCTGCTCCCTGCCTAAATAGGCACATTAGTCCACTGAGCTATCTGGCCGGCCCTTAAAATAATCTTTTGTTTATTCAACAGAATTAAGAAAACATACACAAATAGAGCAAACTTCCTAACTTATTTCACATAGATTATACAATTTTAATCTTAATAAATAGCTAAGGTACGTTAAATCAATTATGAATAAGCAGCTAAAATGCTAAGAAACATGTCAATAGGATTTGTGTTGATGTAACTACAGAAAAATTATGAAATTTGTACAGCTGAATAAAGAAAAAATATCAGAACTTCTATAAGAAGCTAATGTACATAAGGAACATTTGAAAGCATTCAACATTTCTGTAAGGCAGAAGAACTAGAAAGGGAATCAGGAAAGTACAAGCTCTTTTTCACTTATTAATCCATGCAAAATGTATATAACTGTTAATTTATTAAAGTAAAGTTTATATTACAATATATTGTTATTAACTTTTATTCATGTAAGTAAATTATGGATTATCAGAATATCAGTCAACATAATCAAACTAATGGACTATAGAATAAAATGCGATTATCTTAAAATTTGTAAGACTGGACACAATTTGACACACAATGTACACTTATAGTGAAAAAGGGAAATTAGTAAAAATATTCCTTAGGTTAATACAGCCTTTTATCAATTACCTGACTTAATATAGGGAAAGAAACTCCCAACCTGAAAAATATGTGGGCTGAATTTGTGTTCTCTGAAGCCAAAGAATAAATTTTAGGAACAACAAAGTTTAAAAGCAGAACATATTTATGTACAGTAAGAAATTTTCTATCTGTGAGAGGGACAGGAGGAAATTAGGGTGGGTTGCCAAAGAACCTGCCTTTTTTAGAGATTTTTTTATATAGTAAAACTAAGTGATGATATCATTCTACGGTGCAAAACATAAGGTAGGACAAAGCTATGTTTAACCAGTAAGATTACTAGCACAATTGCTCAGGTAAAATTGATTAAATCAGGATCAAATGGGGAAGCCAGCCATGTATCAAGTGAGCGTGAATATAGAACGGGGGCTCTTCCTGTAGGAAGATCCATTAGTGACTCTGGTTTTTTTCAAGTCTACTTAATACCTATTTAGAGTATCAATCCCTGAAGTCCATCCCTGGTAAGTTAAGAGGCTGCACTTGTTCAATTTTTTGTCTTGAGGTATGGCCCACAGCAGGAATGCCTGTCTCTCCCTCAGGTTCAAGCTACCTGACCTTCAATACTGGCCCCTTTGAAGGCCTAGCTCTGTCCGCTCCCTGTAATATTTCTATCTAATTCAGCTGCCTATAACAGAAGCAGAGATTTAACTTTACTAAAAGAAGCTGAGTGAGTCTGGTTTAGGTTTATATCCTGGATGAAAATGCCCATCATCGTGGTGGCGCACGCCTGTAATCCCAGCACTTGGGAGGCTGAGGCAGGAGGATCGGTGAGAGCTCGAGACCAGCCTGGGCTACAAAACTGAGCTCAAGGCCAGCCTGAACTGTACAGCGAGACCCTGTCTCAAAAAGACAAAAAAAAAAAAAAAAAAAAAAAAAAAAAAAAAAAAAAAAAAAAAAAAAAAAAAAAAAAAAAAAAAAAAAAAAAAAAAAAAAAAAAAAAAAAAAAAAAAGAAAATGCCCATCATTACTGTTCAAGAAGCTTTCCAAACTCCTGGACATTGTATTGAGATAAAAAAGAAACAAGAGATAAGGCTAATGGCAACCCTAATTATGTATAGATTAAATGGTCATTTACCAAAGAAAACATCATAAAAGCAAAAAGAAAGCATTTAGGAAAAGAAAGGACATCTGCAAAATAACTTTGTGTGTGTGTGTGTGTGTGTGTGTGTGTGTGTGTGTGTGGTGTATAAAGGCATAGTTTTCAAATTTTTATTAACATGTATTTGTGATACATAACAATGATATTCTTTCTGTGGAGTTAGTGCATATTTGTTGCTTTTTGGTTCCCTCGCCTCTCTTCCCATCCTAGAAATAACGTGACACAAAGAAATTTAGAAACTAAAATTAAAAAAAAATACAATCTGTTAAATTAAATTCATGTATTGTGACAGATAATTATGAAAGAAGTGTCATGAAAACCTAATAGGTACATAAACAAGTACACAGTCCTGATTTAATACAGGTATGAAAGCACATGCAGCCAGTCTAGGGGCAATCTTGCAATTCTAGGACACCTCAGGTATCACAAGTTTTGTGATAATATATTTTCTTTTGTGCCACCTCTTCTTTCAGCATATTGTCTAGAAAATATTTGTGTAGTGTCCTTAATGGTAGTGAGGTACTTGAAGCAGCCTATGCATTACCCAGGGAAATGCATAAATAAAATGTCTTAGATTTATTAATATACACTTTGTAATGTCACATAGAAGTTATAAGACTTGAGCAAAGAAATTGCTGTTAGCATACAAGATAAGGCCATGGAAATAGTTCAGCGGTCTAAGCACCTGCCTAGGCAAGCACAAGGATGTGGGTTCCTCTCTGGTACCACATGCTATGCCAGCAACCACTAAGACCAGGGATGGTGGTGGTGATGCACACCTATAGTCTCTAGGCTAGGGAGCCTGAAGAAGGAGGTTCACTACAAGTCTGAGCTATGTACCAAGTTCCTGTTCCAAATACATACATGAAAAAATATAAGATATATGATGCATAGAACTTTATTGAATTAAAATAATAAAAATCATAAATCTGTTGCATATTGATATGAATTTAAAAACCTATGGATACCAGAATGGTCCTCATACCCATACATGTCAAAGAATGTGGGATGATTAGGAATAAGACTTTCTCTAAAGTAATAAGAAAAAAAATTCAAACCACAAAAAGGGACCAGGCATAGGCTAATGTTGACTGTGCTGACTGATGAGTTTAGTTCAATATTCTGCACATGCAGTCCACTTTTTTTTATATACCAAGCTATCTCCTCAGCCTCTCATATTTTTTAACAAGTCATCTGAAGAGCTTTAGATAAGCATCCTCCTTTCTTCCTTTCTATTCCTGTTAGATTTTGATGGCTAAGTCTAAGGTTGATGATTGTCACTAAACACTAAAACACTAAGAGTGGTGCTGCTTCAGTACAACTATATGTGGGCACTGGAGCTACCTGAGGATGTGTGTTAAAGGTCAATTTGCAGATTTCCAGAGAGAATATTTAATACCATAGCAAAAGGCTTGGGACTCTAGAGTATGTGACAAGAATCCATGACAGGTCCAAGATGCTGTGGTTCACACCTTGCTATGTACCTCTTTGTAGAATAGAGGTACTCTACTATTTTAAAATATAATGATTTTTAAAGTATTTTTAAACTGGCAGGGCTGGCCACAGTTGAACATACAATTGGCCATAGTCTAATAATTTTACATTCCAAGAATCATGATAAATGTTTTATTAATATTTTTCAGAGGATACCTATATGTATTAATCTAAACTGATCTGATGATGAAAATATGTAATATAACCTGTGTTAAATTTAAACAATAAAAAAAAGAAAAAAAATATTTTTCAGAGGAATCATGAGGTGGAGGATTGTCGGTTATGTTGTTGTAAGTTTAGTGTGTGTGTGTATTTATTCTTTGCTTGTTCCTATAAGAGGTATTTTTTGAGAAATGTATGTACCAGGTAAGAGGATATATGGGAAGAAATGAGAGTTTCCTTACGGGGCAACTTGTGAAGCTTTGAGCTTAACGTCCTTTTGCTATATAAAGCATAAGAGACAACATGTGATGTTGAAAGTGGAGTCGAAGGGATTCTTCTATTAGTCTGAATTCCATGGGAATGTTCATCTGGGAAGGTCCTGGATGCAGCGGTCCAGGTGCTGATCCAGAATGATAGAGCAGGAAGCAAAATCTCAAAACTGGGAAAAGGAAGATGGGCCTGAGAGGAGACTAAAAGACAAAGGGCCTAGGGTTTCAGTGAGTGTGGCAGTGAAATGAGTAACCTGGCTGGACAAGTGGCATTGCTGGCAGAATCAATAGAAACTGAGTAAATGGATCCACAACTCAGCATCCTACATCTATGAGAACAGTGTGTTTTGATTCCACGTATAACTGAGATCTTATATGTCTCTCTGGAGGTCAGTAGGTACACAGTTACTTGGATAAGAGAAATGAGTTTTACTGTTCTGTTAATGAGTTAATTACCCAACAAGTTAACTATAGTTAATTTATTAGATTTGTCAAAGGAAAGACAGTTAAGTGTTCCCAACATAAAGAAATAATAATTTTTTGAAGTAATGACCCTTTAATTGTCCTTCTTTGGTCATTCCACAATATATACATGTATGGAAACACCATAGTGTTACATACAATTACTATTTTTCAATAAGAAATAAAATGAAACGAGAATAAGAGGAAATCCCCTTGAAAGCAGAAGGATAATTCAAGAATCAGAGGTAAAAGTTAGTGTGGTTTATAATCAGCCTATGCTTGTAGGAGAAGCACAGGCTGTGGGTCTTGGAAATGCAGAGACCGAGGACAAGACTGCTGATTAGAAGCTGGTGGTTAACGGAGTGAAAGGACAAAGAAACGGAGGAGACACATGGGGAGGAATCTGAATGCCAGTTTTAATGTTCAAGTTCTACATGATGGAAAAAGAGAAGATGCAGAAAGGAAAATGGTGAATCAGACGCAGAGATGGTTGAGAGAGGAAATGTTGACTCCTAGTCCTAGAGGAAGATAAATAGTGAAGAGCCTGATGGAAATAAGCTCTGTGGGCTTCCAGTGTGGAGAAGTAAAATGATGTGAGCTGATCAGAAATTAGAAAGTTTCTCTGAAGAGCCGCTGAGATAGCTCAGTAGTCTAGCACCTGCCTGGCAAGATCAAGGACCCAGATTTGATCCCTGGTAACTCATGTCATGCTGGCCCTGTGCTGAGTCAGACCCTGGAACTGGGTGTGGTGGCTCATGTCTGTAATCTCAGATATCTGGGGAGGCTGAGACAGCAGGATCACTGCGAGTCTTAGCTGTGTAGTGAGATGCTGTGCCAGCTAAGAAACTAACTCAATCAATCAATCAGTCAATCAATCAATAAATCAATCAATAGTCTTTTAAGAAAAGAAAACTTCTCTGGGACTAAGGCTTTGAATTTAGTAATCTGAGTAATTCAGGGCATTGAAATTTTCATTCATAATGGGGATGAAGAAATTATGAGATCATCAGAATAAAGACAGGCTTCACTGTATGGTAACAAATATTCACAGATGTAAATAAATCTGTGCATAACTAAACATGAATTCTAAGAAATTTAATAAAGGTACTAGAAGTTAGCCAAAAATAGAAATGGAGTCAGGCATGAATTTGTGTGTTCAAAATAAGTGGAGATGAAAATGAAAGAAAGCAGGCATCAGGTCGCTAGGTGGAGGGTGGTGGATGGTTAGGTGGGAATGAGGGTAGGAAGCTCAGATTTCCAAGAGTGAGCTTTGAGCGCCTGGATCAGTCTGAGAGAAGGAAGCACCTGGGAAAGTCTGAGAGAAGGGATAGTGTGTGGCTTCTCCCAAACTGTAAAAGCAGAGAGCATGCACACGTGCCATGCGGAGATTGAAAATAATATGTTAACTGTCTGAAATTGGGTAGTTTTAATTGTGTAATGTGCTGTATGTATTGGTACACTCGACATATTAGCTTCTCTAATTTAAAAAAAAAAAGCCATCATTAGTTGGGAGACTATCAATGTTCCCTAAAATCAAAATAATAGCCTCTTAGATGCTTATAGAGATAAAGGCAGTTTTACAGAGTGATGACATTTTGAAATTATACTGATTTAGTATGCAAATCACCACAGAGCAAGGACTCATCTATTCATGCTTATCCATTTGTTCTTTGTGTACTGATGCAATGAACAGATCTCTACAGAGTGTCTGATGGGTATTGGTCACCATGTTAGGGTTTGCATGGATGTTGGTGAATGGAATACACTGAAAACTTTAATTGCCATGTGTAGACATTAAGAAAACAAGTATCTGTTAAGAAGGTAGATTGCATGTTAACTCATTACCACAATAAAATGAATATATATATATATATATATACATACATATATATACGTATATATATACACATATGTATATGTATATATACATGTATATATATGTATGTATTTGTAAGTATATATATTTACAAATATGGTGGAAAAAGCCACACAAATCCTGAATGCGGTATTGTGAGAGAAATCGCCAAAGCAGGAGCAACTTCTACAGAAATGTAATGACATGCCAGTATTTAAGCAGGGAACTGAACTGAAGGAGGAAGGAACCAGCATTTTGTGTGAAGAGAATATCTTAGACATATGTGTAGTCCCCTGGGAGGGAAAGAGCTTTTGAATTTACGGAATGTATATAAGGCTAATCTGGCTTCAGTCCAGAGGAAGAGGGAAAGATAGGGAGAGGGGGTGAGCAGCATATTGTTGATCATGTGATTCCTACGTAAAAACTAAACATAATGTGTGTGTGTGTCACAAATTATTGCTTAACAAGGTATCCATTAATTTGTTTCCCTATTAACTTTGAGTTATTTGCATAACAAAAAAAAGGTTTTGTGCACTGTTGTGTTTTTCCCCCTACACGTAATCACAGAGCCCTAAGTGACCTACTATCTCTAATAAAAGCTAATGTAGACTGGAGAATATAATGCTGTTCTGGTTAGATTATTTTGTGGTTTAACACAGATGGGGAAAGTATTTTAAGAAGCTTAGCTATTTTGTTAAATGTTTATGACTTGTAAATTCCCAGCCTTTTAGGATTATCCAAATGTGTTGACATTGATGGCGAATTTGAAGGGAAATTAGCCAAATATGTTTTTGTCTAATTAAGCAGCGGGGTCTAATAATAGCTGTGAGGGTTGGCATGGAAAGTAAGGCTATTTATTTATTACCGATATGTCTATATCATTTCCTTTTGTAGTTTAGAATTTCAAATTCCTTACCCCATTCTCTGGAGAATCATTGAATGAGCTGTCAGAACAGGGATCCCCAACTTCTGTATAAGAAAACAATAATTTACTAGTCACACTGCACCAGAAGTCTAAAGTCTGATTCTTCCAAATTTCTATTTCACAGATTCTCATAAGTTACAGAAGATGAATTAGTCAACCCATTTTTGGCTCCAGGGGACATAAGGAATGGGAAAACTTTTGAGTTTCTTGTTAATCTCTTGACTAAGGTTTTTATAATTCAGTAAATTGTACATCATCCTTATTTAAGCAATTGTAACAGTAGATATATAAAACTGTAATAATTCTGTCACACAATCAGTAATGTTCAGGAAATTACTGCAGGACTTTCTGCAAGGGGTAACAGATAAAGAGATAGGATATTGTCTTTGAGTGACTATTACTTCAAAAAAGTCTACCAGGTCTTATGCTAACAATTTCACTTATCTTCATAGAAGCACAGTGCTATTTTCCGTTATGAATTAATTTGACATGTGAGAAAACATGAGCCCATGGACTGTGGTAAGAGTTCATTAGATTGTAATATGTAAAACTCGAAAATCACCTCTCATTCCCACTTTTATTCAATTTTAACATGTCACAATCATCGTCCAAGTGGGAGGGAATGTTTTCACTTTAGATGCTTGTGTACCAGCTGTATGGATTTGTAGCAAGGTACATTTTGTACTTCAAAAAATTAAACATCTTACTAAATATTTGCTATATATTCATAATTCTTGACCATCAGTTAGATGGTTTACAAGTTATGTTTTGACTTTAAGGGTGAAATGTTGATATGTTTGTTATCTAAATCAGGGAGCTTGTCACAAAATATGAATACATGATATAAGTGTTGCTTTTGGGGGAAGAGAAGGGAAGGACTAGGGATCAAATCCAGGGCCTTCATGCTGAGATACATCCCTACTTTTTATTTTGAGATTTGGTCACAGTAAGTCACTATGTTGCCCAGGATGGATCTGAACTCAAGAAGTTCCTACCTCATCCTTCCAAAGTGCCAGGACTACCATCCCTGAGTAAATGTAACCATTTGAAATAATGTCATGCATTTTATTATCCAACCCCACAAAAGCCACCTCAAGTAAAATGATTTTAACTCACACCACAATAGGTATCATAAGCCACCATCCTCTAAATGTTCCCATACAGGTTCTACTGTGAATGAATATGAGTTATTTGCCTATCCAGACTTTGTTATCTATAAAACAAGTAGATTTTAAAAATTCTCATCTATAAAATTTTTAGACTGGATTGTGTACATTATCTTATATGTAAGTTTAGATGAACCAAAGCATGAATACTTTTGTTTAAAATACAGTAGAGATTTACTTTTCTTATTTTTATTTTTTTAAATTTTTTTTTGTGGGACCAGGGTTCGAACTCACGACCTTGCACTTGCCCAGCAGGCACTTGTGCCTTGGAGCTATCTCCCCAGCCCCTCTTATTTTTATATATAAGTGTTTAAATATGTTTTTTTACTTAGAACTAATAAAGGAAAGAGATACTATTTTCACATTTGTCTTTTAATGAAGGTTTTATGTTTCCTGCTTCATTGTTTTCGGTCCTTCAGATTTAATATTAAAAGTGAAATAATATGCATATATAAAATGCTTTTCTCTTTTAATTTTCGTAAATCTATTTTCAATGTATAGCTAAAATTGTCTTGTTTGTAGTTTCAAGTTTTTTTGTTTGTCTTTTTTTTTTTTTTTGAGACAGGGTCTCGCTATGCAGTTGAGGCTGGCCTTGAGCTCACTTTTGTAGCCCAGGCTGGTCTCGAACTTGCACCAATCCTCCTGTCTCAGCCTCCCAGTGCTGGGATTACAGGCGTGAGCTACCACGCCCGGCTGGTTTCAAGTTTTAGTATTGCTGAAATTGTTATGTCAACTTGGCCCCAGGATAGTAATTAACAATCCAGTCAGAGGTTCCTAGTAATTTTCCAGTTATTTTAAAAGATTTTATTAAACATGTTGGAATCATGAAATGAGCTAGAGAATATTTTTTTTAAGTTGCTTGCAGAATGAATATCTATTTCGAAAACATACAAGTGACTTTCATTTATATACAAATGAAAAGAACAACTAAAGTTAATTGTGAAGATTAAAACAGTAAGAGGTCAGAAGAAGGTATTTATTATTAAAGAAAGATTGTAAGGACTTGTACACTCACTGCTTACTCAGTGTATGTGTAGAAACAAATGTTGGCTAAAATTATTGTAGTGTAGTAGAAACATTCTAAGAGTATAATTTCAATTTAAATAAAAACTGCATCTTTTATTGAACTTCTCAATATGTGTGAAAATGTGTCTCAGATCAAACAAAACAATGTTGAGTCATCCACAGTGATAACACAGAAAGTCAAGTCACATAACACAGAAAGAGTGAAACGGCCTTAAAGTTTGAATATGCGAGAATCATGGATGGCTGCTTAGCTATCCTTTCCCTTTTGACTGCCTCATAAGTGAATGTGAAGGTAAGATAAAATGTGGGTGGAAGCTATACTAACAACGATGAGGGCACAACCAAAGCCTGATGTAAGTAAGTGTCTGAGGAATGGGAAGCCCTGCTGAGATGGGGCCTTTATCAGATAGGGCTCACTTTGAAGCTTGAGTGTCATGGAAGGAGAAGGGGGAGTGTGACATCAATTGATGTTTGGGAACTTCTCACAATGAAAAAAAAAAACAAACTTTTGCTTTAGCTACTTGTTCATGTGCTTCACTATGTATAGAAGGAAGACACATGCTTACTAAGATCAGCAGTAGAGTTGTAGACATGTTGTTCTTGAAACATATTTACACAAAAAGCATGATGAATGCCTGTCATCATAGTCTTCTAAATGTGTACTGTTTCTAATGTCAAATCAACTATTACTATACTCTCTTTAAAATATTGTTTTGTAAAAAGGTAAGAAAAGAAAAACAGAGACCACAAACAAGAGTTAAGATTTGTTGAAGGTAAGTGGTAATATTCAATCATATTTCCAATCCTACAGAACAATATCAGTTAATCTGAGCAAAAGATTTGACAATAAAACAGGTAATATGTCAAACACTGTTAGCTATTCTTATTTTGAAAATCTGTAACATGTATATTGTTGCATGTTACCCTATTTCTGTCTTTTTTTCTGATTTCGTTCTTGCTTCTGTTGTTACTTGACTAAATAAAATTATAATAAAAAAACTCATGAAAAACCATATTTACAATTTAGATATAAGTCAAATCTTGCTTCTTTTTTTTTTTAAATCACATCTGGAATATTTTCAGATTAAGTTTTGCTGTAGGAATTTTCTTGAAAACCTTTTAAAATTTTATACATAGGGTTATGCTATAGTCAGAATATTTATATGCCTTAAAAATACCTGTAGTGAACTTATTCTCCATGGTGATACTCATAGATAAACCTTGGGGAGGTGGATTGGAAGCTTTCAAGAGGTTACCTTGTGCCTCTTGTCCCTTCTACCACTGGCACATAAAGCAACAGGACAGAGTCTGTGGGCTAGGAAGGGGCTTTCAACAGTTACTAGGTCTAGTGAGAACTTTATCTGGCACTTTCCCAAAACCCAGAATTGTGAGAAATAAATTTCTGTTGTTTATAGTCCCCACAGTAATATGATCTTCAGTTACACCAGCAAGAATGTAGACTAACAAAACTCTAAGAGATCGCTTTGCTCTTACATCTGTGAATCCATTAACCTTGCATATCATGGATATTTTAAGTCATTTAAGTATCCCTAGCATATATGTGCTTTCTGTCCTGAATTCTGTAGAACCTAATAGTCAAGTTACATTACACCAGCCAAGTTGCATTGTATTAATATCCTATTCCAAACTATTATAGCCAAAGACATCTTTGATTTCAAAAATATTCACGTGAAAGTGACTTTAGCAATCATTCAAATGGAAGATTGGCAAACTATTAATCTTTTTTTTTTTTCAGTACCAGGGATTGAACTCAGGACCTTGTGTTTGCGAGGCAGGAGCTTATTCTAATGAGTTATCTTCCAACCCCCAAGATTGGCAAACTACTACAAAGTTCAACTTGATGCCTATTTATGTCAAAAGAGCTAAGAATATTTTTTTCTATTTTTAGATAGTCGGGAACCTAAAAAGAAGTGTAGTACTTTATTACATGGGAAAATGATATGACAACCCTGTAGTTCCTGAAATTGTACTGACTTTTTTTTAGAAATTAATTAATTTTTTGTAATGTATTTAGTATAAGGGTCTCACTAAGTACATCAGGTTTGTAGTAATTCTCCTGTTTTTTTGCCTCCCAAGCACTGGAATTACACGTGCCACTATGCCAAGTCTCAATTGCTGTTTCAGCAAGCTGCGGGGCTGGGGTTGGCAGAGCAGTCCAGGGATTGAACCTCTGGCCCCTGTGTCTGCCTAAGCAGGTGATTTAATCCGCTGAGCTCTCTGGCTGGCCCTGTATCCACTTTGAAGAATAGTTCATTTAGCACAGAAACTTGTTTTAGGACAGAACTGATTTTAGTGGTTCCAGGATTCTGATTAATTTCTGAAGTTCACTAATAAGCTTTAGAAACTACAGCATCAGTTCATATTTATAGTGTCAAAAACATGTAAAAGAAATAAAACAAAAAGTAAAAACAACTAAGAGAAACGGGAAATTCAAGATAAAGAGGGATCTTTTCCCCCTCTATGTAACTCATCTTATCATTGAGATGACTCAAAGTATATATATATATATATATATATATATATATATATATATATATATATGTATATATATGGAGAGAGAGAGAGCAAGCGAGCGAGCAAGCGAGAGAGAGAGAGAGAGAGAGAGAGAGAGAGAGAGAGAGAGAGAGAGTTTGATTTTAAAGAGAAATAAAAGAGCCAACCAAACAACTCAGCAGATTAAAGCACCTGCAAACAGGTGCAGGGCCCAGGAGTTTGGTCTCCGGGTCTGCCTTGATGGCCCCATTTCCAGGGCATGCTGAGCCAGTGATTGAGACTGGGCATGGTGGTGCGCACCTGTATCCCAGTTTTTGAGAGGCTGTAAACAGGTGGATCGCAGGAAGATACAGAGAAAAAGTAAAATAAAATAATCAAACAATACAGGTTTTCACGTCAAGAAAGAAAATTAGCAGTGGTTGTTATAGTGTACATTATCTTCAAAGTAATTGTTCAGGTAACAAAATAGAATCATGCAAAACTGACCAAACCACCAAGCACTAACTATTCCATTAAATAAGCCTTAAATAAGTCAATAAAAATTAATAGTACAATTATTTTATCATTTATAATTTTACCTCCTTTAGCTTTGTCTTTTTCTCCATCTCAATTGCTCTTTGCTTTTGAGAAGTGTCTTTCCCTTTCACAATATCTATTGTACCTATTGAATTTTATTTACCCTTTCAGTTTCTATCTCTAAGAAGCAAACATGATGTTTACACATTTGGGTCTGATTTATTTCATTTATGAGTATGGTCTTCAGTTGCATCCATTTACTTATGAAAGCCCCAAGCTTATCTTTCTTTCTAGCTGATTAATACTTCATGGTATAAAAACATGACTTCTTTTTTATTTATTTCCCAGTTGATGGGCATTTTGGTTGTTTCTAAGATTTATCTATGACAAATTGTGCTACTGTAAACATGAGTGCACATATATCACTGTGATGTGATGTTTTTAATTCTTCTGAAAAAGTATCCAGAGGAGGAATAGCTAGGTTAATGGGACTTCTAATTCTATTTTTTTTTTTTTTTAGAAATCTCCACAATGATTTCCATAGAGGTTGTACTAGTTTACACTCCTAACAACCGTAGTGATATTCCCCTCCCATAGTCTCTCCAATATTTATTATTTGTTGATTGTTTCATGATAGCCATTGTTTTGGGGGTGAGATGGAATCCCACTATTGTTTTAATTTGTGTTTCTTGAATGACCAGTGCTGTTGAACTTTTTTTCATATATTTGTTTGCCATTTGTATTTTTTCCTCTGAAAAGGGTGTATTCATCTCAGATGCCTATCTTTGCATTGGGTTTTAGAATTTTGAGGATGTGTTTTTTAAAATTTATTTTTATTTTTATTTTTTTAGTTCTTTGTATATTCTATATAGAAGTTCTTCATCTGAATGACTGATGATTAAAAAAAAATTCCAAATTTCTAAGTTTTTCTATTCACTCAGCTGGTGATTTCTTTTGATGTGCAAAACTTTGCCATAAGATGCAATCCGAGATGTTGATTCTTTGAATAATTTCTCTTGAAATTTAGTGTTTGTTCATAAATTCTCTGCCTAATCCCATGTTATCAAGAAATCTATCTACTTTCCATTCCAGTAGATTTAGTGTTTCTGTTTTAATGTTCAGATCTTTAATCCATTTAGATTTTACTTGAATGAATGGTGATAGACCTGGGTTTAGTTTTGGTTTTCAGCATGAAGAATGCCAGATTTTCCCAGCACTGTTTGTTAGAAGAACTATTTTTTCTTTCAGTGAACATGTTTGGTCCCTTTGTCAAAAATAAGTTGGCTGAGTGTGTTTGTAGTTGTGTCCGCATTTTCCAATGTGTTCCATTGATCTTCATGTGTTTTTGTTTTTGCCAGGACCACACTGATGTTATCACAGTATCTTTATAGTATAATTTCAACTCAGAGATCGTGGTGCCTCTTGCCTTGCTTTTGTTGTCCAGGATTTCCTTTATTATTGTGGAAATTTTCTGGTTCCATATCAATTTGAGGAATGTTTTCTCTGCATCTGTGAGATATGCTGATGATATTTTGGTTGAAATTGCATTGCATATGTATAACAGGTTTGGGGGAATAACCATTTTCACAGTGTTGGTTCTTTTTATCCATGATCAAGGAATATCTATATATCTGTATCTATATGCATTTATCTATAAATCTATAGATTTGTATTTATTTATAAATACACAGATATAGATATAGATATCAGGAAAATGGTAGGGAAAGTAATCAGCAAATAAATAATGGAAAAATGATTTCTTGAAGCGTGTTGAGTAGAAAGACTGGGACTGAAAACTCAAAATATTCTATGCAAAAATAAGATGATGAAAAATCTTGAATTAAAAAAATTAAATCAAAATGATATTCTCTTATAAGAAGAAAACTGTTCAAGGTGATACTGGACTGCATGATTTCAAAAATGTGAAAAGAAATGAATACAAGACTACTGAGAGAAATATATTGAAACTCAAGAAGGTTATAAGTAGAGAGGCTATCATTCATATTTGAACGCAATAGAGCAATATTAATAGAAAGGATGGGACTCCAAATATTTTTACCCACATTCTTTTTTCTAAAAAAGACAGAGATTAATAAGAAATTGAAAAAATGTTTCACCTGACTGAAGAATGAGTCAAACTAGAATCTAAATAGCGAGGGTTATGTGTATTACAAGAAAGTGTCGAGAATAATTAAAACCAATTGGAATCAGATTAGATTGTGTTGTAAAGCAAAAAGTACTATATAATTAAATCCAGTCTAAAAGTCAATGCTTATAGTACTATTTTTCACACAGTGAGATGTTCAAATCATTAGGAACAAGAATTTTAAGCAATTCTTCCAAAAAGAGTTTAAAAGGTTTAAAAATGATAGTATTCTGTATGAGAAATCTCAAATTATACCAGCAAAATCTTACTGTAGGAGTAGGAGTGTGAATAATCACTTGCCCAATCTTTCACGTTATGTGTGTGGGGGGAATTCTCAAATTCATATATTTTATTTTTGAAGTGATAAATATATGCTTAGCTAGAATTAAAGATATAAAGGTTATGTTAAATGCAAATTAACCATTATTTGGAAAATGGGATGTATAATTTTAAAATTAAAGGAGTAAAATAAATAAAAACTTGAATATAGGGAAATAAAATTAAAAAATTATAAGACTCAGAAAGAAACCAGAACAATTTTTAAAAGTCATTAAAAAACAGAAGTAAATAAGCCTGTTTAAATGTTGATGGAGGCTTTTGAAATTCTATACTCTAACAAAAATTAAAACCAGTTATTTGTCCCTTAATTTATTAGCAGCTATTCATCTTTTTGCTTTCAGTTTTGATGCAATTGATACTTACTTCATTTGTACACTTTGTGAAGGAGCAGAAGTACATTCTCTCTGTATTTCTCTAGAATTCTCATTCATTATCCTTGATCTTACCAGCAAAAGACCAGAAGCCATCAGCATTTTATTATTTTATCTATCTATCTATCTATCTATCTATCTATCTATCTATCTGTCTGTCTGTCTGTCTGTCTGTCTGTCTGTCTGTCTGTCTGTCTGCCTGTCCGTCTGTTTGTTTGTTTGTTTTTGGTCTTTTTGAGACAGGGTCTCGCTATGCTGTTCAGGCTGGTCTTGGGCTCACTTTTGTAGCCTAGGCTGGTCTTGAACTTGCACCGATTCTCCTGCCTCAGCCTCCTGAGTGCTGGGATTAGAGGCATGCTGCACCACGCCCAGCTGCAACCATCAATATTTTAGACAGAATTTTTTTTTTCATTTTTTCTGGATATGAAAGTTCATGATGATCTTTTCATTAGTGCCCCAAATGTCACTTGCTAGAGTACTTACCCTGTATATTTCTAAGAGCATGTTGTAAAGTATAGGTGATATATATTTGATTAGCTGTGACTGGCATTCATTTGGCAAATATTTGTATTAAGAATTTGCTGGTTTCCTTGGATTAGGGATAAATCTGACCCATCAAGAAGTTCCAAAGGTACATCCCAAGTAAGTAGGTGCACAGATATCATCCCAACTCCTACTGCAGCCCTGCTGGCATATTTGCCTCATCCCTATTTATTGATCAATATGACACCTTCCCATTAGTCACTTTAAATTATTCTGTTCATGCACTGTATTCTATTTGCTCCACTAAGTCTGTGTCTTCAGTTTTACAGTGGTCAGGTTGTGTTTGTATTTTCAATTAATAATATATAGTCAATGGCCGTGACTCGACCTGAAAGCTGACACTGACAACAGTTCTACAAAGCACTATATATGGTTCCAAAGTTAACCCTGACGGGATTTGACCTTGGAAGATACAAAAGATGAATATTGTATTATACAGGTCTTGTTTTGACTTGCACTTGATCACCCAGCAAAAAAGCTTAATTACAATGTATGAAACGCAGAGCTAGATTAATGAGATGAGCTGTAGGAGGCTTGGATCAATAGCCTCCAATGTTGCAAGTTTCAGGGTTAGCCCACCGCAATTGTGGAACATTGGACTGTGTATGCATCTGCTTCCTCTTAATTCAAAGAGAATTTTTTTTTCTTTTCTTTTTTTCTTTCCTTATCAACATCAAGAGGAAGGTGGGTCATGCCCACACACTGTGTTCTGCATAACTACTGTGAGGACAGTGTGCAGTGTGTCAACTGTTAAAAAAAATTAATAATAAAAGAAACCAAAAGATTTTTAAAAAGAGTTAAGTTATATGTACAGTTACTTTGTCTTAGTTCTTTGAGAATAAAAGCTTGTACTAATATATTTAGACAAGATGTCAGGTCTGGATCTTGTGCTCTGAATAACTACTATGAAGATAACTATATGCAGGATATTAATTATTTTAACCATCCTACTAACTTGTTTTGAAATTGTTTCATTGCTGTTTTGTCTTTTTTCTCATTAAAATGAATAAAAGATGTTAAAAAATAATAATACATAGTCACCTTCTTGGAAACATCTATCCTGCTGACCTTGAATAGCAGCCCCTCAAAGCTTTGGCTTGCAACATAATTTTGAATATAGTCCAGCTGTTCCTGAAATCTTGTTTCATTCCATCTATGTATGCAGTATGTGGAGTTGAGTTTTGGTTGAGAGAGCCTTGGCCTGCTACTCTCAGTTTACTTTAAAAACAGAAAGTAAGGCTTGCAGTCACATTCAACCTTCTGGTTGGCATTATCTCAAAGATGGTTTAGCTCTTGACAAGCAGTAATACCTAGGTAAATGTCTTCGGTGAATGTCTCAAGTGTATATGATTGGGCCTGTATGTGTGTGGATATAGATGTTATGAATATAGACAATGTAGTTTAAATACCTTTAAATCTCTGACTTTCTAGGATTGGAAAAAGTACAGCACAGTATTTGAGAACTTGTTAGAAATATAATTTTTCCATGTTTTAGATCTTCCAAGTTAGGATCTGCACTTTTCACAAGATCATGGCATGACTAATTGAAAATTAAGCTTTTGAGAACATCATATTTTATGGCCCCAGAATTTACACTGAGATGTACAGCACTATGATGCCATATACTTACTTACAGTACATATCTTCCCTGTCCTTACTTTATTGCCTATTACATGCTTATTTCAGGGAAAATTAAATTCAACAAAATAGCACATTTTTATTTAAATATCAATAAAGTTATTTGAATTAAATTAAATTTCAAGAGTATCTCATTTGTCTTGCTATTAACTATGGAAAATGAAAATGATCTGATGTTTAATGGAAAATTTGAAGAGCAAATCTCTGTTGCTCTTTCAAGAAAAAAAAAAAAAAGAGTCGAAAAGCAATGGGGGAAAAAACAAAAGGAAGAAAGAAAGTCTTCCAAAAACTCAATTTGAAGAAGACTGGGAGAGTGAAAGAGGAATGTGTTAGATATCAATAGTGATGAAGTCAACAGAAGACGAAGCGTTCTAACATTTGTAGGATGTTTTAGAGCTTCCCAAGCATTTGAGTATCTAACAATTCGTTGAAGCCAAAAGGTATTTCCCTCGTTCACAAATTTAAATATGGCCTTATACACTTGTCCACCACAACCAAGACATCCTAAAACTAGTCTCCAACTTAATTCTAATTTCATGTCAAAACAACATTGTCCTAAGCCCACATGGATCACAGGGAAGGATGATTTTACTATGTTCACAGTATCTTTTTTTTTTTTAAGGATGACAGTTTTTTTTTAAATAATTTTTTATTTTTATTCTTGTTTCAGAACCTTTGTTTGTTTATTCACTCATTTTTTTGGCCGGATCAGCCCGCCCCAAGGGCAGGGTTGGCGCAGCATGTGGTGCCGGGGATCGAACTGCGGTCCCTGAAGCCGCCCAAGATTCCCCAAGCAGGTGCTTTAGACCACTGAGCCATCCCCCCGGGCCCCTATTTTCACAGTATCTGAGGATGTTTTTGCGAATGGATTCTTCTTGGTTTTCATTTCCCTAGGCTTCTCTGTCATGTTTTCCTAACCTTATTCCTGTCTCCTCCCATGTGTCCTCATAGGCTTCTTCCTCCCTCTTTAACTTTATCAGTAAGGCCAGGCCATGCTAGTTTGTAGGACCTGGCTCTGGACTGTGGCACATCCTTTTCTTCCCCTTCAGTAGCTCCTCTGTTTCCCAGTCACCTGCCTCCATATTGCCCTTGTGGGGACTCTGTGGCTCAGCTATCTGTTCTGCCTCCTCCTCTCCACCTGCTCCAACCACTGCTCCGCCAGGCTTCCCTCATTTGTTGAATGTCGTTATAGCAACCGACAGTCAGTGGGCCCAGGAGACACTGTACTGAGCCAGAACTGCTCAGGAAGAGACACAGAGCAGCATCTGCGGGGGCTCAGAAGGCCAAAGTGTTAGATTGGCCCCCTCATGTAAGGAAAGAGTGGCAGGCTGTGGGATCATTCTGGGAATGGTAGATTACCACGGATGACTCTGAACCTGAAGGAAAGCCTGAGGGACTCCTTCTAGGCCTCAGTTGGGTCACATTTGTCTTTTTGCTTTGAAGAGCCATGTCCAGGCTTTTGATTCAATACTTCCATTGCCATTTCTAATTTCACAACCATTAAAAGAGAGAGGAAATATGAATATGATTCTAGATGCTGTGCAGAATGTAGAGAAGAAAATAATCTTGGCTCTTTTAGTACAACCTACCACTATTTCCTGGCTTTATCCAAATTGCTCACTGTAATGATTTTGAAGAAGAGAGGACGATTTTACATTTTAACATGTACACAGTATAATAGGAATGTTTTCTTTTGCAGCAAACAAAAACAACCACTCTAGGTGCTACTTTGTCCTTGCAAAACTATCTATGTACTGTTCCATCATTTACGGTAGTGAAACACAGACTGTTAGCAGAATCATACTAGTTTAGCTCTCAACCCATGGATGAATAGATTAGAGATTAGAATATAGAAGAGTTCAGCTTCTGTATAGCATAGCATGGCCCATGGGTCAGCCCATATATATACCTCCTTCTTTCTATTAAACATCAATTCACCTAATAAAAACAAAGGATGATTTAGTTAAGATAGCAAAGTCATGGAGAAAGGTTTCTGGGCCTCGAGATTTTTGGAAATTGTGTGTGTGTGTATGTGTGTGTGTGTGTGTGTGTGTGTGCCTGTGGCATGCTGTTTTTCTCCTAGGCCCATCCCACCCCACTGTCTGGCAGTCAGAAATCAGCACTCGTTTTGTCACAAATGGCTTCTCATGGAGCTGTAATTCATAACCTTATTTTATCTACTGGTCAATGATGACTTAACATAATATTTAACGAACAAAGAACAATATACAATAAAATTATAAATATTTTAGTATATGTTAAGCAATACATTATTTTATCAAATAGTAAACATTTCTAAATTAACATAGTAGCTGGGCATGGTGGCGCACGCCTGTAATCCCAGCACTTGGGAGGCTAAGGCAGGAGGATTTGTAGGAGTTCGAGACCAGCCTGGGCTACCAAAATGAACTCCAGGCCACCCTGAACTGCATAGCGAGACCCTGACTCAAACAGACAAAAAGATAAAAAATAAAAAAATAAATTAACATAGTAAGGATAAAGAGGGAGGGCAAGTAGCACAGAGGGTAGTTATAGACATGCTAAATACTTCACTTTTGTCATGAAGAGGCTAAAGTATTCCTTTTAAAGAAAATCAACAAAGACTAGGTTAAATGTGACACACTATTTGCTTCATATCTAGTTTTCTTATGTAAGAGTTGCAGGAAATATTTCAAAAAACAGCAATTTGGAGGAGTATGACCACTAAAAGCTTCTTTTTAGTTTATTTCATATGGTTTGAATTTTTGTACATGCTCTTCTCTACAACTAAAATTGGCACTCATTGGCAAGGATTTGGTTAAATTACAATATAAAGCATAAAATGAGATATTAGGCTTCCTATGGGAAAAGTAGAATATAGAAGTGTGTCCATGAGAAAAGGATAAGAAAAGAAATAAAGAATTTATGTCACAGAGTCACATATATTTTTTAAAAATATGTGCTGCTATTTACTGAGTGTGTGTGTGTGTGTGTGTGTGTGTGTTTGTGTGTGTGTGAAGGCTGGGGAAAAACAACATCATATGTAGTGTGCATTAATTGAATAAAAAACCACGTATTTTAAACTCAGAATTTTATTGTAAGATATGCAAACAAAAATTATAGAACTAAAAGAAACTCAGAAAATATTTCTAAATTCTCTTGATAAAATACTTCGTGTTTATGCAAATTTAACAAATCTCCTCTGAGTTTCATATTACAATAAACATCTTAAATTATTTATTTGAATGTATTTCACCCTGGGAGTGCAATGCAGTAAAATAAAATGTATTAAGAAAACATAAAGACATTGAATTTCACTTGAAAATAAACAATAAAATGAGGATCCCTCTTTGGAAATTAATAAATTTAGAACTGTAATTACTTGAATTTTTTGCTTGGAATAGTTATTCTTCTCAATAAAAGCTTAATGAGATAATTACAAGATTTTCTTTTTTTCTCCTTTTCTAGCAACCAATTATTTAAAATATTTAATGAATGAATATAAAGTCATAATGAAAACTAGGATGACTATTGTCTTCCACATTTATAGGATTTTTGTCTACTTTCTTAGCAATCCATTTATTATTTAACAAGTTTAATGAATGAGTATAAAGTCATAATGAAAGCCGCTGTGATGGGTATTGTCTTCCATATTTATTAGTGGCTGGGCCAGTCCCAATTGGTTGTGCTCTTTTCTTTTCCCTGATGATCTCTGAATGTCAGGCAGTTCATTTAATTAGTTCAGTGGAGACGAAAAGAAAAATAAACAGTAAGCTGAAGTTTCAGCTCTGAAGTATGGAGAGTTTCATTTTTCTCCCTCTGATTTTAGATCAAAGCACGAGAGAAAAAGCAACCTCTGTTCCTTAAAGATCTTTAGAAAAAAACTCAGATTTGGAGCCTTGAACTATTTTTGTAATAAAAATCATACACTGAAGAGGATATGATATTTTGTAATGTTCCCTCCACAAATTCCTTAAATTTGAATAAAAAGAAATACTAGGTTTCCTAGCTAGTCGTGTATAGCATATGTAAATGATAGCCTTTCTAGTGGTGTGGGCTTAGGGTATATAGAATGTGCTCAACATTAATTGCTTTGTGTTATTGTTTTCACTTCTGTTCAAACACGTTTGTATTAATCACTTGGATACTGAAAGGATGAAATATTCTTTAAATAATGAAATCACTTTGCTCTGTTTGTAAAAGCAGGGAATAATACAATGTGATTTGCTATAATTTCCTGTAAATAAACAAATTAAGTCCCTATTTATTTATTTATCTATTGTGCATTTAATACAGAACCTATAGGGTCTTGCTACACAGGTAAGACTTGTAGTGATCCTCATGTAATTCCTGGTTTAAAAAGAAAATAAAGGAATAACTTATAGTCAAACTGCTCAAATTGAACCATTACACAAAGTTCTCTTTGAAAATAAAAAAGAGATTTTTGTCTTTACTCACAGTATTTTCTTAAGCCATGTATTTTGCCACAGATTTAAATATAATGAAGTCATAGTACACGCCTGACATGTCCAATTTATTGAATGTTCTTTTGTAAATATCGAGTTTGCTTTTATTGTTGTTTTTTAAATACCGACGTGTACTTTTTCCTAAATGATAAATCAACTGATTCTTTTGTTTTATAGCTAGAGGCTGTGTCTACTTCCATGCAAATTATCAAGTCACCACAGGTCTCTGCAAATGTCTGGAATAATATTAACTTTGACGGTTTGGTGGCTTCACCAGGGAGTGCCAGCACTTCTTTCCTTCGCTAACAGCAACCACATTTTTTAACATGTTGCTACCTTGAGTACTCACACTTGCTTTCCATGTGATGTGCACACAGTCATCTGGTAACAATAGGTTCTTCGGACTGAGGAGACGAAGAGCACATCCCTTTCCTTCTGCACAAATTGAAAGTAACCTTACCGGGGGCTGGCGAGACCGCTCAGTGGACTACAGAGACTGCTGACGTTAAGGCAGGGACCATGATTTGATCCTCTGCCACAGCATGCTCTACCAGCCTCAACCCTGGGGAGGACTGAGCTTGCCACAGAGTCTGGGCACAGTGGCACACGCCTCTAACCCTAGCGCTGGACCACCGGGGAGGCTGAGCGCATGAGGATCACAATGAGTCCGAGTTGCACAGTGAGACCCTGTAACAACAAAATACATTTAAAAAAACTAGAAGTAACATTACCTCCTTTTTTCCTTGCCAATCCTTGTATCAAAATGTGTCCAAATGCTGGAAGAGTGCTAACAGTGGGGAGGGAATAAAGTGTCGATCCTGAGTTTAAAAAGTGGGTGTGCATGCTGTGTGTTCCATCCTGTCTCACACGCTCGTTGCTTTACAATGAGCCTTTGGCCCAATCAAATTATCTTTCTTTTCAGGACTTCCTCCCATTTGGGTTGAATTCACTTTGAGATAAGAGTAGTTTTGATTTTTCTATTTTCATTCTAATTTGTACTCTCTTTTAAAAAAATTGAAAAAATAATATTTTGGGGAAACTAACTTAGCACTTGTGAATTACAGTGTTAAATGGGTTATTTTGAGATGAGTGAAGTGAAAAGCCTTCCATTTCTGAAGATTTCTGGATCACTGTTAACTAAGGTGTTTGGTTCCTATCAGCTGACTGGGTGTAGTAGACTCCCAACTGATGGCCAACTTGTTACTCCCAGCTGAACGGAGCCAGCATGCTGTTGGTCTTGGGGGGTCCCACCTGAAGGTTGTTGCCCCCAGCACAAAAGGCAGACTGGAGGAGCAGAAGAGACTGTTAGGGAAGCTGTTGGGTGCTGTCAGAAGCTGTAAGGAGCTGTTGGTTCCCTTGGAGGACCTTATCATGCTGGCCTTCCTGGTGAACTTAACTGTTCCTCCTGGGCGAGGACCTGGGGACCTCCTTGTTATTGAGAATGGTCCACTAACCTTTGGGCCTTCCCAGTACAGATCTGTGGAGCAGTCCTATGTGACACATTGTCATGGGATCTAGGCCTCCAGTTGGGCTTTGTGGGAGACATTGTTACAGGCTCTAGGTTTTCATCTGGACTCATGTATGATATTAGGATCCAGGCCTTCAGTTGGATTCTTTTTTTTTTTTGGGACCAGGGTTCGAACTCACAACCTTGCACTTGCCCAGCAGGCACTTGTGCCTCGGAGCTATCTCCCCAGCCCCCATTCAGTTGGATTCTTTGGTGTTTAGTATATATACACATTTTCTGCACTGGGCACATGATTCTTTGTGTGACTCATTATGAAATAATCTTATAAAATGTGTCCTGTACTGGGGCTGAGGAGGTCACTTAGTAAAGTGTCCTGTATTATATAGTCCTTGCAAAAACCCCCAACCATGACACTTGCATTATAAGGAGCATAATGGTGTAGTTACACATTTTATTAATGTTAAATACATGGCCAATGTGCACAATCTGAATGTAGAGATATATTTTGAAATGAAATCAAAGTGATGATCACTAGTTATCTAATGTAGACAAGTTGTGGGTTTCCCACATGTTCATTACAACTGTTATATGTGAATTAGTTTTCTGCTATTATACTACATGATAATTTCATGATGTGATGTGACCCCTTTGACATTTCAAATTAGGAAACATTTAGAATTACTGAGTTATGAGGAACACAAATTATAGCAGAAAATGTGTTTCATAGAAATCTGGAGATTTAGAAAAATGTTTTGTATAGCACTACATTCCTGAGACAACTGTCACCACTTTATTAAGTTTTGTTCTGGTAAAAATATAATTTTACTTTATGCAGTTGATATAACACTACAGATCACTTGTTTATCCATGAGCTCTACATTCAAGAATTTATTCATAATTGCTCTGAAGTGTTAAAACGTGTATCTGTAGTTAGCATGTGTAATCCTCTTGTCATTATATCCTAAACAGTACAGTACAGCTACTATTTATATAGCACTTACATTTTTCTGGGCATTATACAGTGTAGGGGAGGATGTAGATGAATTATAAACAAATGCTCTCCCATTTTATATAAAGAACTTGAGATTTCAGGAGATTGGGAATGTGTACATCAATGTCGAATGAACCACTTTCTGATACAATATGTAGTGTCCAACTTTGTTGCATTATATAAATTGCCCGTCTTGTTAATATTTTTCCTTTTAAATATTGTTCATGGTTGCGTCATAGTGTCACACAATTTAGTAAATTAACTCTAACTTAATATTTTCATAGTCGGTGTTTTTGCTTTCAAGTAGACTTGGAGAACAATTATTTCATTCACCTGTTAAAAAAAATGGTAATTCTTTCTGAAGCAAATGAATGGAAGGTAGACCAGATGACCAAGAATTCAGGGCATGCTCTGGGGGCAAGACCAGGTAGTCATGTGTGAAGAAAGGACAGCTGGAGTGAAGGCAAGATGAGTGCTTGGGTCCGTGCAGCAGAGCACACTGCTGCAGGACTCCAATCTGTCTTCTAAGAGCTCTTTTGCCAGCAGGTTACAGAAAGCTTAGTAAGCGTGCTCAGAATTGCTGCATCCTTCTTTAAATGCAGTTTTGTCATCTGAAAGACTACTGCATTGTGAAGCTGGAGGGGCTGACTTAGTGTTCCATACTGAAACATGATGTCATGCTGCGGGAGCTGAAATGTTCACACTAGAACTACTCCAGAAGGTTACCACAAGGGTAGGATTAACCTTGGTTGATTGTACACCCAGAGTATGAAACCTATGGAATGAAAGGTTCATCATGCATGGTGAAATAAGGGCAAAAGTAAGTTTTGTTATTGTAACTATTCCTTCAAAATGTCTCAACACTACACAAAAGGTTTCACAACCGTTACCAGACTTTTCCTACTTAGAAAAAGCTAATCATTCTAAATTTGCCCATCACTTTGGTGATTTGATTGCTTTGGTGTCTCAGTAATTCCCCTTTCTCCCTCATTTCTATCTTTTCTTCTTTTGAGTTATGCTAGAAAATGAACTGAAATATGATGGGACAGGAACATAAAGGCTTACACAGAAATACTGACTTCTTATCCAAGATAATAGTTGGATGTAATGAGCTTCACCTCCGCCTTTTTAACGTCTCCATTGATATTACCAAAAAATAGAGAAAGATCTTATTAGACTCACAAAACCAGATCATGCGCCCACTATTAACAAAAGAGAATTGGAGGGAGTTCAGAAACATAACGTACTTGGGTAAGTCCTAATACAGGTTAAAGTCAACTAGGCAGATTTTTATCATGTGCAAAAGAAAAGCCTATGAGCCTTCAAAACACAGAAGCCCCAAGCTCAGGATGAGAGAGGTGGGAGTGGAAGCAGGCAAGGGAAGCAAGGCACGAGAACATCTCATGTCACAGTGGCCACCCTGAACTGTGCTCTGAGGCCTCATCCTACCATGATCTTTTCCTGGAATTTGTCAGAGTTGAGCAAGGACATCGAGGGTACCTTTTTACAACTGAAATAATGGAGCACGCCCTCCTTGCTCCTCCAGCTAGCTATGGACTGCTGAAGGAAGGGTATGCACAGGAAAGACCCTTGCACCAGAACTTTGGGAAGTGGCACTTTGCCTTTGCATTGGAGAGGAAGGGCCACTGAAGCTCAAGTTGGAGCTTGCTCCAGGGCCCACTGTCTAAGGCAGTCGCTCCGTCTGCACATGTGGATAATACAAGCTACCCAGGGTTCCTCAGAAAAGACCATGTGGCAGGGAGACCACCTAGTCAGGCTTCCTTCACCATTTATCACAAATGGAAAATGAGCTCAGAATAAAAGCTGCTGAAAGTGATTCCTGAGGCTTGTCTATAGCATGTTCAGAGACAATGTTTGGTATAATTCATTTTAACTAGCAGTACTAAGCAAGCACGTATTGCCACACTAAGAATGAGAAAACTTCAAAGACAAAAGCATCCTTCTAATAAAAATATTCATAAGTTTCATCCATGGCAATATAGGAAATAGCCTCCCAGAAAATGAAAGTACTACAAGATTAATAACTGTTTCTCCAACAAATACAATAATAATTTCATAAATTGATTTTTGCCACATCAATTAGATATCATAAAGCTTACCTTTAGGTATTCAAAAGCCTTATGTTAACATGTAATAGAGATAGTAAAAAGTAGGTTGATACGTCAGGAAAACCAATTAGTGAATATAAGACTGCTCTCGGTAATTTCCTGTTACTTAGAAGAAAAATATGAGACAGTCATGATGCCCAAAAGGTGAAAAATAGGAGGACATACCTGAAAGAGAAAATCATGTGTGCGCAGGAATTCCTGCTACTTGTGAAACATACGAAAGAAACAGAAGCCAAAATTACTAAATCATTCATGAAATCTCCCTGAGTTGAAAACTTGATTTTAGGGCATAGCAGAGAAAGAAAATTAATTTTAAGAGAACTGGAAAGAAACAGATGCAGTTAAGCTGTTTTAATTTATGATAATATAAAAATCTGTAAGTACTCAATGAGGGAACAAAATATTAATTTACCCAGCAAAAGGAGGACAAAATTGTGTTAGCATCAAGTATCTCAATAACAATAAATGTCATTAGATGCCAAGAATCATGCCTGTAGTTTTTTTATGAGAGGAAAGCATTCTAAGTTAGAATTCTAGGGTCAATGAGATAGCTGAGTGGTCTCAAGTGCCTATTTAGGCAAGCTTAGGCAACTGTAGGGACCACAGTTGGATCCCTGGCACCTCATGCTGGGCCAGCCACACCCCCAGGGCAGGCTGACTCTGCCATAAGATCAATAAATAAACAAACGAATAAATAAATAAGTAAATAAAGTTTTAAAATAAAATAAAGTTAGAATTTTAAAAACAATTGACAATACAATCCAGGTAGAAAACAACAGTAGAACACTGCTTCAAATTAAGTAAGTAGCTTTCTTGTGTATCAGCTCTACGTTGCTTGATTTAAACTAGAAAAGAAATTATAGAATATAAATAATATAAACAATATAAATGTAAACAATAGAATAAAACACAACATCTAGGGAAACATTAAATAAGAGGTGTGAACAACATTGTAATCTCCACAGGTAGTCATGTGTATTTTCACCATGGACTCACATCCTGAGTTCATTAGTTGATTTTGTCACTGTGAAAATATTATGGGTAAGTTTATATAAACTAAGACTGCTTTAAAGTTGTTAGACAGTATAATATTGTATAATAATGGTCATGTCCATTCATTTCAATTGTGCATTAGTATTATTTTTAGCTTTCCTTAAAGTATCCTTTCAAGCTAGTGAAGACAAGTTATATAGTATTCACGTGGGAGGTGTTGAATTTTGGCTATCTGGTTTAAACAATGAGGCATGAATATGAGAAAAGTATTTCCTTCCTCCCTAAATACAAAAGTCCTTAATAAACATGACTCTGGAGTTAAAAACCATAAAGGAAAAAGACCGATGATGGTCAACACTCATGACAGTGACATTAACTGTCCACTAAATGTCAACCTCCCTTTCCATATTATAAAGTCATCAGTAGGAAGCAGTTGTCCACCCAAACACGTTTTCTATATCTCACATATCAGCAAGGCCAGGTGAGCATTTCGTAACAGTCAAGTCACAAGTATGAGTATGTGGAGGAGTAGTTACTTCTTAGTCAACATAATTGTGAAATTCTATGTTCTTCACCTTTTTAACCAACTGCAGGCAAAGGTATCTGAACCTAGTGTATTTCGGGGTGCTACAAAATGAAGCCCTGTGTCTTAAAATGCTACATGCTTCTTGGCTAATCTCTAAAATGTGTTCTTTCTGTCTTATCCATGCAGGGTCCTTGGCTGGCACAAGCGTGAAGGTCTGTGCTTTTGCTTTGGTCCAGTTAGCTCTGATTCTGCAAGCTCAACTGGCCCATGGAGCTGCTAAACCTGTATGATGGTTGAGAGGCTCAGAAGTCATGTTTATGCAGAAATAGGTACATCATAGAGAGTCAGTAAACGTATTATCACTATCATTAGTATTGCTGTTGTTATGAGTTTGTAACTTCTAGTTTGAAAACTACTTTTTGATATAAAGCTTCCCTTTATAGAAAATAGGCCTAGTTTGATATTGAAAGAAAGAATATTAATGAAATGACTTCTGATTGAACTTTACTCATTATGTTGGATCTGTGGGTATAGCTGTTGCCCCTGCAGTTATACTGTGACTCCAATGGGGCATGAAGCCACTGTCTCACTTCAAATTGGCTGGCATACCTGGATGCTAGAGCTCAGGATCCTAGAGCTGTGACAAGAAGGGCAATATCATAGTGCAGTAGGATTGTGATACATCTTAGCAGGAAGACTAAATTGAAGGTCCTTCGAAGGTCAAGGTCATTCTACACTACAGAATCTTTGAGTGCATTTTCCTTCAAAACATTTTTATTCCCATTCTTCAAAAATTAGTCTGATCAACATCCAGTTTCATTTCGTCCACAAGGCACTCTTCAGGTCTACGTAATCTCTGACTGAACTCTACACACCTACTTCTCTTTCTATATTCCTCTTTGTGTCTACACCACCCATTTTCCTAGACCTCATAGCAGCAAACATAAGAATTAGCCTTTCTTCATTTCCATTTACACACACACACACACACACACACACACACACACACACACACACGCCCGCTCGCGCGCACGCGCACCACACTAGGTTCACTCCCATAAGCTTATTTTATTGGCATCCAGGGGGTCAAAGGCAGAGCCTGCACTTGTAGTTCACTGGCTACAGTTGTCCCCATTGGTCCCTAGATAGTACCTAGCTGTTTTCCCTGTGTGATACAACCTCATCCATGAAGCATGCACCTAGGAAACCCAAGCTATCCCTTAAAATATCATGCTAAATAATAATTTTATTTCTATAAATTTCTACTATTGCTACCAATCATCTGTTGATCACTTCAAAGGAATCTGAGCACACGGTTAAGAATAGCAGAAGCTGAGTTCAGAGGAACTTCGCAGGAGCCCCTCTCTCTTGACTTTGCTTCCTCTTATCCTTGGGCTCTTCCTTTGGATGCCCCCTTTTCCTTGGTGACTTTCCTGGCCCTGGCCCGTTGAGTTCCCCCTATCAGTGTTGCTAAATACCTTTTGCTTCCTTGTTATATCCTCTGACCTAATATTGTAATTCTTGCTTGTGCTGTAAGCATTCTGAAGGCAGAATATTTGCCAAGATCCCTGAATATCTGTGGAGCCTTGCATATAGTAACTGCACAATAAATATTGCTGAAAATAAATACATTAAAGCAACCATAGAGAGTGCATTAAAAGTTTATCTCCCCTTTTCCCCTTTATCCCCAGGGGACCCCATCCTCCAGAAAGCAGTGAAGAAAGTTGAACCCTTTTCACATTAAGCCTATCTTAAGAGCTGCTTTTAGAAACTCCAGTGCACACTCACACACCATTATATGTTATTTCAGGCTGGTGCAATAATAAAACTGTCAATCCTATGAATAAGAACTGTTTCTTTCCTTGGATTCTTGCTCATGTTCGTGTATATTTATGTATTACTAGAAAAGCAGCATTCTTAAGATTTCTTAGATGGTTTTGATAAGATATGACTCTACTTTTCCCAGACTTTCTTATTATAAGGATCTTTAACAAGCTCTTTAAACAGTTCACACATGCTACCTTACATTTTTATGTAAAGCATAGTGAATTTTTTTTAAAAAAGCTTTGTTAATATTAAGATAATGAAGCCATTTTTGCCTGTGTAATAGTATTTGAGCAAATAGTCTAGTGTCAAAGTTTATACATGGAAATACATCTTTGTACTTGGTGAGAAATAATTATCAGTGATTATTATTTATAGGACAATTTCTTTAAAGCAATCTTCATTTAAAATACCTCTGTAATTAGAAGCATTCATTATAAAAGCTTTATTGTTGTTATTTTTATGAGTGAAAATAGTTTTGATGTCTGCTAATCCAACAGTTTATTCAGTGCCACAGTTCATCTGACCTCTTAAAAAATGTAAAGTTACATGAAGATAAGCTCTACAAAGAGCAAGAGTCTTACTATGACTGCAAGGTGTAGCCAGCCATCTCAGTGGCCAATTTCTAACCTTTCCATTACCAGAGCTGTCTCATTAGTTTGAGCCAGAGAACAGGACATAAAGTTATTACTACTGGCTTTTGTCACCTGCTTATTAGCAGTGGGAGCCAGTGAAGCAGAGCGCTTTCCACACCCACTGAAATGCATCAAAAATATGTAAAAATGAAGGTGGAGCAAAGGAAGAGGAATGGAGAGAGCCCTGTTTTCCCCCCTGTTCTCTTTGCCCCATCACTTTTTCCATGTCCTTAACATTCATATTTTTGTGAACTTTGAACCTTTGTTTCGTAAGTGAATTCCAGGGGACAATGGAGCATGCAGATGAGTTTCCTATACTCCACTTCCTGTAGGATACATAACCTTGCAGACCCCAAAGTCCAGGGGAGGTATGATGTGTGGGAGCTAAGCAAATCTTGTAGTGAAGGTAAATTAAGTGTGTTTAATGTATGACCAAATAAGGTGCTGACTCTCCCAGAAGTCCATGCTTTCTGTTCAGTAAGCAGAGAGAGAGAGAGAGAGAGAGAGAGAGAGAGAGAGAGAGAGAGAGAGAGAGAGAATGTGTGAGGAAACAAAAACAACCAAACACTTTTACCTTTTGCTTTTTTACTCCCGCTACTACCCTATGGTAACCAACTAACTGCATAGAAGATGATGCCCAGAAGGAATGGGAAAGATAGGACACAAACTAAGGATGCATTTTCTTTCCGTCTTTCCTTATTAATTAGTAAGCCAAAGGTAGATAGTGTGGGAAACACACACACATAAAGAAATAATTAAAAAATCTGAGTTAATTTTGTGAAGTATTCTTATTGTTCTTGGAAGAATGGAACTGTACATAGTGAAATGTAAGGAAGGAAAGATAAATGGGGTCATTTTGATGATTCCTCAGGAAAGTTAAATGCACCTGTGAGCACCAAAAACTTTCATTGCAAGTAAGAATGTGCTGAGACAGTAATTATAATTTAAATTTTTCTCAATAACAAAATTTTTCTTTAAATACTAATGAACAGCATAGGAAGTCTTTAGAGACCATGGAAGCAAGGAAAATTATTTATATTTTTACATCTTTCGTGGCACATTTTCCTGTTTTGATCAAATAATCCTGCATTCTCATTACTTACTGAACTCTGCAAATCATGTAGTGGTCCCTGCTGGAAGGAAGGAGGAAGGAAAGTCAGAAGTCTGCTATGGTTGGCTCAGAGCGAGGTCATAATTTTCTGGCTCAGGCACCAGTAAGAGACTTCAGAGTCTATTGTGCAGTTCCTCTTTCCTGCCCTTTTATTTGTAGCTGTGACTCCTCAAAGTGTTCTGCACTCCTTGCTGAATGCTTGAAAAAGCCAACCTTCCTTCAGTGTTGGAGTATTCTTGAGCTTCAAATGGACACAGAAACCTCTGGATATTATGTCTTCATTTACTCCCTATTCAAGTGTATCTTAACGACCCATAAGGTTCCAAGCGCTGTCTGTCAACTGCTGTTCTAGCTCTTTAAATTTCCTACTGAAGCTCAACCACAACGATGTGTAAAGAAGGTGTCTCTGGAGGTGATTAGACTTAACTAAGATCCCTACAGGGTGATTTTCATGATAGAATCAATACCCTTAAACATCCTGGAGAGTTTTCTCTTGATTTCTTTCTGTCATATTAAGACATAGGAAGGAAAGTCAAGAAGAGGGTGCTCCCCCGTTCCAGCCTTGTTGATACCTTACACTTGCACTTCCCAGAATCTCGAACCAGGAAAACATTCGTCTGGTGTCTCACTACCTAGTCTGTGTTATTCTGGTGTAGCAGCCTGATCTGATGAAGTCGTGACCAAATGTGATTCCCGTTTTGGGGAGAGATAGTCATCAAGCAAATAAACACAAAAATAAAGACAACATCAAACTGCAGAAAGTGCTGTGAAGAAAAATAACAGGGTGCTAAGGAAAAGTACAAGGGTGACTTAATTTAGATTAGAAAGATGGTAATGATTTAGGGAACAGCCCTCTAGCCAGAAGGAACAACAGGTGTGAAAGTCGCGAAGAATTTGTTTTTTTGAGTGGAGCAAACTAACAGCAGGCCTATGTGCTATGACTGTAAACACCATGGGATGACTGTGGTAATCCTATTGTGCTTTTCTTCCTTAGGTTATGTTTTATTTTATATCTCTATTATAGCTTTAACAGTGTCTAATAAAGTAAGCCTCATCACAAAGTACAGACTAACCATAATTTCATGATTCCAGGCTAGAACACAAAATCCAGCAAGGGCAAATATCCACAAAGCCCACAACACTTCCTGTGCAATTTGATACAAGTTACTAACTCTTTCTGAATATCACGGATGTTCTCTGTAACATGCATGTAATGCTAACCGCTCTGTTAGCCTGTTTTACATTTCTATAACAAAATATCTAAAAATTTGGATATTTTACAAAGAAAAGTTGACTGAAGTCACAGTTACAGAGGTTCAGACAGGTGGCACCATTGTTATTTCAGCTCTGGAGAGAATCCCCTGGGTGTGTTGTTATTGCAGTAGTGGGAATGAATGTGGGAAAGTGAAATTATTCAGAGAAGGGGAAATCAGACAGTCATAGAGATCAGTCTTGTTTTTCCACAACAACTCTCTTTCAAAAACTAACCATGGTCTCCTGAGAGAACTATGTAATTACTTAGAGCCCAATGACCTCAGTGACCTCTCACCAGGCACAACCTCTTAAACGTTTCACCACCTCTTAACATCACTACAGACGGAACAAGCTTTCTGATACATGAACCCGTCAGGGACACACTTACACACTATCCAAATCATAGAAGCCTTCTCCATCCAGGTGATCAAGTTGTGATGAAAAAGAATAAAGTATAGCCAAAAAATAAGAATAAGATCTATTGAAAGAGGAATAATAAATGTCTTTATAACTGGTGTTAATTGTTGCCCATCTGCCTAACCTCGGTTGCATTATCAGCGGTATCTCCAAATACAAGCAGCCTGATGAGTTCAGAAATGTCTATTTTATAAAAAAAAAAAAAAAAAAAAAAAAAAGTAATGCATTTGGTACAGAGTTTTCAGCATCCTCAACACTGGGATTACAGGCATGTGCCACCACACCTAGATTCAGCGGCGGGCTCAGCACATCCAGGGGCAGGGCCAGCATAGCTTGTAGTGCCAGGGAAGTCACCCTGGTTTCTGTGCTTCCCTAAGCAGGCGCTTAGTCTGCTGAGCTAGCTCACTGATCCTTCACACATGTCCATTTGAAGCTAAGAGAGCTGCCCAGTATATTTCTTAAATCCTTTATGTGTTATATAGAAAACACATCTCATCACTTCAGTCCCACTGACTAAATTTTCAATATTCTGACCATCTAGTTGTTCAGCAAATACTTATTGATTACCTACCTCGTGTTCATACTGTTCTAGACACGGAGGGTATCATGACATTGTTACACCAAAAGGAGTCATTAACTTCTAAAACTATATTGTCCTGTCTTGTATCCCATTTGTCACACATGAAGATTCTTTTTGAATATTTAAGACTTCATAAATGAGTTTGTTCAAAATTGAGATGTGTACTACAAATTTAAAGAACTTAACCATCTATAATCAGTAAATTATCCCTAAGCTGACTATAGCTGCACCCAATGGGCTTTAACCAATATGAAAATACCTCAGTATGAGAAAAATTAGTGGAAAAAAGAGCAGTCATAAATTTGTGAAGGTTAAATGAGAATTACCAAACTAAGACAATTTGGAAAAGGAAGTGGCATCTGTGTTTTATAAACAAAACTTAAGATAATTTGCAATAAAAATCTAGATTGTATGCATTATATTAAATCATTTGAGCAGGGTTTGCAAATAAAAGCTTTAGACCAAACAGCCTGTAGAGAGTTTTAACTTTTATGTTAATTTTTTTATTATAATCTCTTTAGAGAGTGCCTGCTTTCACCTGTTTACATCTCTAACCTTTCCTGTTGCCATTTATCCTGCTGCTTCGTGGTCCCTAAGGACATTTGCCTTGGGGTCTCATAGCTTACAAATTCCTCTCTATCTATGGAAAAAAAAAAAAAAAAACTACCCCATTTCATAGAAATCTAAGCTTTACCATGAAAACACAATTAGATTACCCTTGAATAAATTAGAGATGTTGCAATGGTTTATCTTAGATCAGAAACTGGGAAGGTGACATACATTAACCTCTTCTCCATAATAAAACATAAAAAGACAACATGTAAATGCTAAAAGTTATACGTCCCTAAACTCTTAAAATATTAGTAAAACCATAGGTTTATAATGTCAGCAGTTTGAATCCGGCTCTTAAGTCAAAGCTGAGCATTGGTGTTCTGTGAAAGGCTAATTATACCAAAACTGGTCTGTGGGAGTGGTACTGATCTGGACATCCAAGAAGAGAATCCAGTGGGGACAAGCAAAGGCACACTTGCTAGACTGAGGCTGTATTATTGTTTAGAGCCTGGCAACCTCCCACTGTCCAACTCAGAGGAGTTCAAAGCCATGAGCCATGGCTTACACTTGGTGCTCTGTACGTATATCACTCTATTTTTATACATGTTCACGTTCACAGATTTGAGCCTAATTGTCTTAATTTGCATAGATGGGACCTTTGTCACTGATTGGAGTCCATTTGTGGTTGTTCTGTCTCCAGAGACAGAACAAAGGCTCATGTTCTTATGTGGGGGCAGGATAGATTCACAAGGGGCCATGAGCAGAAAATAATGCAATAGACATGACTCCACCATATAATTATCTTTCTTTGAACTTGATCCTGGGTTCGTGTCAAAGGCTTCGATGAGCAGGAGGAGTGATTTAGGAGATCTTAAGTTCAACACGCTTAAGAGCTGCCTGTAATAACTGTAGCACTGTTTTTTACTGAGCACCTACTAAGAGTTAAGATCTCTGTTTGAGCTCTTTGCACATTCCACACTTTTCTATCTTCACAAAAGTGCTGTGAATTACAATCACAATTTCATGGAAGAGAAAATGTGCCCTAAGAGCTGAGCAAAGCTTCACACCCAGGCTCCCCAGGCATCGAGGCCACATAACTTCAGTTTCCCTAGGCTGCCCCAATTATATTTCCAATTGAAAAATCATAGAACTAGGAATCAGAGAAGAAAACATTCATCCTATTATGACCCAAACACCAGGAAGGCAAGAAAGACAAAAATAAAGAGAAAGAAGGAAGGTAGAATAGAGGGCAAAATAGGCATTTGGGAACAGATTTCACAAAAATAGAAGTGCAATTAAATTGATGTCTTCCAGAATGGCCTGGACTCACACACCTACAACCCTGGATGCCCTGTTTTATCTCATTAAATGTCTGGTTATGGATGGGCAGGCTTGCCATCTGTTTAAATAAATAATAGTTTTCTGTTCTCCATGAACTAAGCTACAATGTTGAGGACAATTAAAGCATCATTTACACTGTCATCTCAATCTCGGCAGGAACTCTGATATTGCAGGACTGTGATGTTACTTCCACACTGTCATCTGCCCCCAGCTACAATTTCACTAACCTCCCCTCCAGAGGTAAACCTTCCCGGCCAACAAGCAGGGTGTTCAAGTATAAACGCCCACTCAGAAGAGAACAGAAGATAGATTAGGAAGAGTTCCAGCATCCTCCTTCTTGGCACTCCCTGAGTGACGGATGTGACTTCCTGTGAATTCTAACGATAAGCTATGTTCAGAATTTAGTTTTAAATTAGTGGGCAACGACGGCGTTTGTTTCAAAAGTGACATGCTTAGAAGAGGAACTGGAAGAGAAGCCAAATGGCTGTACCTCTGATAAGGGAAAGAGAGCTCAGTTATGAATATCTTGGGGCACTCCCTAAGGGGTAACAGTGACAGCAGCATGTGGAGGGGATGAATAGGGATAGTTGCAGAATATTGCCTTAGAATAGGGAGAAGAGCTCTTGTGCCACCTATTTTAAAGGAGGAAGACAACACATCAGGACCAAAATAACAAATGGCTCGAACTTATTGAGCAGCAACTGTGAGCCAACCGCTATGCCAAGTACCTGATTAATCAGTATATACGACTCTTACAACACCTGTGAGATATAGGGAATGTTCTTAGCTTAGTTCTGGTTTAAAATGGAATAATTCTGGTGTGTTTAACCAATTTAATGTGTGGATACAGTAAAATTTTAGCTGTAATGTTTGCCTTCAGATCTGTGTCTGTTAAGGGTTCACTAGTTTACTATCTAGATCAACACTTCTGGAAGAAATACACAGAGTTGTTGCAAGTCATGCCAGGACAACACACACTAATTGGGGCCCCTGTGCAGAAACTAAGAAATCTAATCACCCAACCTACTTTGCCTGCCTAGTTGGATTAAAGGATATATACATCGATTGGGGCTCTCTGGGTGGGAAATTATAGGGCTCATTATGGGAACTTATTTCTGTGGTGGAAGACGCTGAGAAGTCTCACAATCAACTGAAAACTGAACCTGGGAGTATGAAGAAGGCTCCTCAGTGGAAAATAGACCAGTTGGGAAAGGGAGTCACGTTGCTAGCTGCATAACTCTTAGCTGAGGCCAAAGGCTGAGCACTGAGTGTCAGTGCTGGATACAGAAGGCCGGAAGAATCCATGGCAGAGTGCAGGAAGGGTGGGATCCTGAGCTCCAGGAGAGAGAGCGCATTTCCTCTTCCTGTGCCTCTTTGTTCTGTTTGGACCCTTGGTGAGCTCCTTGATTCCTGCTCACATTCCCCAGCGTCCTTGTCTTCGCTCACGCCACACGCCCACAGGCCTTTCTTGTCCAGAGGCCACCTCACAAACAGTGAGCAGCTACATATCACAAGCCCGCCCTTAATTTAGCCAAGTTGGCCTGCAAGATTCACTCCCACAGTATGTACAGTCACCTACAGAGCAACTTAGTTCACTCTTTGTGCAGTGGTCTAGATTAAGTTTTAGTCAGTTCTCAAAGAACCAGCATCAGACCTAGAATGAAAGCCCTTCTCTGAAAATACATCTACTTCTTTTCAGTTATAGAATAGACAAACAAGTTCTGACAACAGTGAGAAAAAACAAAACAAAACAAAACAAAAAACAACTAAGTCCGGTGGAACATGCCTGCAATCCCTGCACTCTGAGAGGCGGAGTCAGGAGAGCTGCATGTTGGAAGCCAGCCTGGGCAATTAGGAGATTCAGTGAGACTCTTGAAAAATGAAAAACAAAAATGAAAAATAAAAGGTCTGTGAACATAGCTCACTGTGAAAACCCTAGATTCAGTTTCCAGAACTGGAAGCAAAGAGAAAAGAAAATAACAATTCTTAAATCTATTTGAGTATTTTATGAGAATGGACAAAATTCACAGATTTATGTGCAGCAATGTGTAATATATGCATTATATATTATTAATATATATAAACACATATACTCATGCATGTACATTTAAATGTCCTTTTTAGGAGCCGGGCGTGGTGGCTCACACCTGTAATCCCAGCACTCGGGAGGCTGAGGCAGGAGGATTGGTGCGAGTTCGAGACCAGCCTGGGCTACAAAAGTGAGCTCAGGACCAGCCTCAACTGCATAGCGAGACCCTGTCTCAAAAAGACAAAAAAAAAAAAGTCCTTTTTACAAAGTTTCCCAAGTTGATATTTTCACTTTCCATTCCAATCATGGTTTGGTAAGTGTTCAAACTGGCAATATATTGGGCAGAGATAATTCTTATTAGTTGCTTAGGACAAAAATTAAGTTTGGAATTTGTATACATTTATTTCCTTCTTTAATAGTTGTGTACTTTATATATTCTCTAATTATGACCCAGGAAGATAGCTCAGTGGAATAAGTGCCTGCCTGGCAAGTACAGGGTCCTTGAGCTCAATACCCAGTACTGCAAAAATAAATCAATAAATAAATAAACAAACAAATATATTCTCCAATTATATATTCTCTTTATGCAATTCTTCAATCTATAGGGGAAATCTCAGTGTCTCAGAGTGCCCACCCAGAACTTCATGCTGCAGGAAACTCATTTTCAACAAAGAGCACCAATATCCTAAGCAGAGATATTGCAAACAGGTGTACTGTGAGTACATCTAGTTCCCATTGCTGAACAGCATTGGGTCTTAGTTTTCAGAGAGTGTGCAAGCTCCTCGTTTTCACCTGAAACTGCTTCTCGGGTAGAGGTGTACTGTGTCCTAAGAGAACCAAGGAGAATCAGCAGGAGATCTTGAGGATGGTGACCTCTCCCAGATGAGCTCTTTGGAAAGCCTCCAGGACAGAGAAGACTGCTGTTCTCTAGCAGGAGGGGGAGGGCACTTCTGCTGGCCTAGAGCCTATAGGCTAATTTGGAATTCACCATTTTTAGACTCAGACAACCAAGGGTCCTCAACTTTGGTCCTAAGGTTCATTCTGATTCTTTTCTTCTCAAGCCTGGTTTTCCCATTGGTATCCTGGTGAGGAGGCAAATTCAACTCACTTTGCATTCTCATATCCTTATAATTAAGTCCTTGGCCTGATTTTTAGTAGACTCTGACTTGTGGCTCCCAAATTAAGATCAGTCATCAAGGGCTTTGCCATCAAGTGCTTTGTAGCATGTTTTGAGTTGATTGCTGGCACTTTAAACCATTTTTCTTATATATTTATAAAGACCATTTTAAATTAATAAGAGAAGCAAACAATTCTACCATCCTTATAGCTATTTGCATTGCAGTGCCACATAGTATCGGAGGCCAAGACCTGACCCTGTAACTGTACTTCTTCTCCTTCCAGTGCCATTGAAATGGCATTATTACTATAAGCCAGAAGAATCTCCACTAGACATACATCAGTAAAGTCGTCCTTATCACCATGTAACAGGGGAGAGGTCTCCATCTGGGATCCTATTCGGGGTCTGTGTTGTTCAGTGCCCATTATTATAACAACACCAGAGATAATCAACTTGTACAGAGAAAGAATTATCTGGGGATCATATTTTGAAAGCATAGATTGATCCTATTACTTTCGGCAAGACAGCATATCATGGCATGAGGGTTTGTTAGGGCAAACTTGGCTCAGCGATTGAAGCAAGAGAGAGGAAAAGAGTTGTACTGTTCCTTTATATTACATAGCTCTCATGAAACCCTACATCTTAAAAAGTTTCTATCACCTCTTAAAAAGTTTCTGTCACCTCCAAAGTTTTAACAGTTGCAACTTTAGGGGTCATTTAAAACCCAAATCACACTGGTCTGCTTTGTGTGATCCCTTGAACAACCAAGTTTTTTATTTTATTTTATTTTATTTTATCTATCTATTTTATTTATTTATTTATTTATTTATTTATTTATTTATTTATTTATTTATTGTCTTTTTAAGACAGGGTCTCATTATGCAGTACAGACTGGCCTTGAGCTCACTTTGGTAGCTCCAGCTGGTTTGGAACTCGCACTGATCCTCCTGCCTCAGCCTTCCAAGTGCTGGGATAACAGGTGTGTGCCATCACACCTGACCTAACTAAGAATCTTAGTACAAGTGACTCCAGAAAGCAGAACTGGAGCCAAGGGACCACATGAGGCAGATTATTTTGGAAAGGGATACCAGCAACCAGAAGAGGGTTCTGGGAGAGAGTAGGGTTGAAGCCAGTACAAAGGACTGCTTGCCCTGAGGGCCTTTGCAACTCCTTTCCACCAGGACCCTTGGGAAAGCCTTACAGAACTTGCCTCAGACATGCCCACTGAGCAATAGAAGAGAATATTCATCTACACCTTTCCTACACTGATCAAGAGCAATGATTCTCCTGCTGCCCCAGGTTGGGTGAGTGCTGGCCAGCTTCCCACAAGCGTCTCATGAAGTGATAAAGAGTCTCAGAGAAGTGAGAGTTTTGTGTTCAGTGGAGTCTGAGGACAGTGAAATTACACCTCTCTGAAGCCTGTGGCTGTGATGCTAATTGCTGAAAAGATGGTCTGGAAGCATGGGACTTTTGCACAAAAACTGTCCAATACAAATGACAATGCCACGTTAAAAGCTATTCATACACGTTAGGTCAAGCAAGAAGCTAAGAGGTGGAAAAAAATCAGTTACCTTATAAAGCAGGTTTCATTTTTCTATTTAAAGCTACTAGCCATGGGTGAAATGCGTTAGTTTTTTAATACATATATAGAAGAGACTGAAACTGGAATTTAAAATTAACAAAATATCCCTAGTCCTTAGGATCTATCTAGAATCAAGTGAAAAGGCAGCTGCAGTTCCAGATATGAGTAAATGTAGACAAGATGGAAGAAATTCTATGTTTACTTTGTTTGGAATGTTTGAGTCAGGCGAACAATATCAACGCTTTTTATTATGTGAAATAATACTGATATCTCCTTCCGAATCAGGGCCATTTTCTCCTGTCCAGGCCTGAGGGTGGCCATCTGCTCCCATGGTTCTGTCTAGCATTTCACACAGTCTAACATAAATTCTCTGGGTTCCAGAACCGTGAAGGTGATAACTTTGTTACAATGCCAAAGGGAAACACATATTTGTAAATGCTGAACGGTGAAGCTTTTTGGGATTATAACATCATCTTAAGAAAGGCAGCGATGATTAGAAGGTGCTTACTGTAAAAGCCTACAGTCAGGAAGAGCTCAGTAAATGTTTTTATCATGAAAGTCACGGTCACCATTGCCAGGAAGTAGCCAAACACAACACGGGAAACCAGCTTAGGAGTCAAAAGTTAGAGCTTCTAGTTCTTTGTTATGTATTAGACTTTAGGCTGTGGCAAAGCAGTTTACCTCTCTCAAATTCAATGTTCTTATCTTTGGAAAAAAGGATAATGAGCTCCATTGTACAGCACTGTTATGTAATGAGATTACTGCTTTGTATATTTCAAAGTACTGTACCAGGATAGGTGTTGCCTACAAGCTGCTAGGTATGAACAGCTCCATGTCTGTTATCACTGCTGGCTGCTAAGAGCAGCGGCTGAATTTTTTAAAACCACAACTGACTAGTGTATGCAGCCGCATCTTATAGACTTCTCCCTGCTCACGCTCGATTCTCATGAACAATACACGTTTCCTCAAATCTCACTTATTTGACTATCTTAGTCCTCCAGAATAAAACATAAATAAATAAAGTATCCAAATCTTTACCAAATTCTTACTTTGCTACTGAAGAAATTTGATATTTAACTTTAAAATAATGTATTTAGTACAGGGTCCTTAGGGTCTCACTACACAGATTGGACTCCTACTGAGCCTTCTGTTTTCAGCCTCCCAAGTGCTAGGATTACAGGCACGTGCTACTACACCCAGTCTCATCCTCCATCGCAGTGCACCTAAGGGATGGGGCCAGCACTACATTGGGGATTGAATCCTAGTCCCAGTGTCTGCCTAAACATGCAGTTTAAGCAACTGAGCTAGCTGGCTGGCCTGATATTTAATTTTAATAACCAAATTTAAAAAATTATAGCCATGCTTTTCCAGTATCCTCGTTCTTGCTTTTAAACTTTCCAAACTCTGCAGAATGAGAATGTGATCATTTATTATCACAAAAATATTTAACCAAACGGAATCTTAGAGAACAACAGATTTTATTCACATGTATGGATTTCTAAGTATGTAGTTAAGGTGTTATACTTCTCTACAAATGGGGGCAAATGGAGTATCATTTTTGAATGGTGCATATCTATGAAACACCATAAGAAGGATCTTTCAGAAAGCTTTTTATTTCTGTGAAAGCAAAAGATGGCTCTTGGTGTGAATTTACAAAGGGAATTTGGTTTGCTTTCTCTATGCATTGTGCACTAAATCAGGTGCTTAGCCCTCCACGGCATTCTCCCTTCTCCAAGTCTCATAAAGTATTGAGGTTCTTCAGAACTTATCATGTATAAACTACTGAGATGAATGAAGAGCAAATAGAAGTTTAGAAAGGCCGACTCTTTGTAGTTTAATGACTCTTCAATTGTCAGCATATGAAATATGATATTTCTTTTTCTCTTTAAAATATAATTCTAAAAAAATGATAAGTAATAAGAGATGAGAAGTAGGTTCTAGGCACCATTCTGAAAAATATTGATCTTGCTATTTTTTTTTCTTTTGTGTTAGTGCTCAGATTTTTCTTTTTTAAGATTTAAAGCCGGGCGTGGTGGCTCACGCCTGTAATCCCAGCACTCGGGAGGCTGAGGCCGGAGGATTGGTGCGAGTTCGAGACCAGCCTGGGCTACAAAAGTGAGCTCAAGGCCAGCTTCAACTGCATAGCAAGACCCTGTCTAAAAAAGACAAAAAAAAAAAAAAAAAAAAAAAAAGATTTATTTATTTATCACAGGGTCTCTCTACACAGCTTACACTCATAGAGATCTGTGTCAGCATCCCCAGGTCTGGGATTACAAGCGTGTACTACCATGTCCGGTTTTGGTGTCCTGCACTGTGGAGAGTCAGCAAAGCATGTGGTACTGGGCTCAAACTCGCTTGCCAGACAAGCTCTTAGACTGCTAAGGTATCTCTCAAGCCCTGTGCTTGCTGTTCCTGATTGTATGTTCTTCATAGAAGATGATGAAGTGTTGCTCGATCATTTGTAGTCGCATTAAGCAGAGATCCCAAAGTAAAGCACAAGTAGAGCCAAGAGACAACCCTGGGAGATCTGACAAGTACAACTGGATACACAGCAATTACAATGAGGTCTCCATGTCTATGGATTCTCCATCTTTGGATTGAAATAAATATATTTGAGAAATTGTGCCTGTGCTGAGCACATACAAGCATTCTTTACACAATATAGAGTAACATATATTAATACAGCAATTACAATGCATTAGATATTATTTGAAATCAATACTGATTTAACATGTGTGAGAAAATTATGGTTATATATAAATACCATTTCATGCAAAAGACTTGAAAAGTCTGCATATTTTGGCATCTACCAGTTTCTGAACCAATCCTTATGGCCATTAATAACAACTCTATTAATAGCATAGGCATAGTATATGATGTCTGGGAAGATTATATTCATTTAAAACTTCTGGAATAGGCACTGAGACAAAACTTAAAGCAGGATATTCTTCTCAGTCTATTCTTTGCCAGTTTCTTATGAAATTTCTTTTCTTACTCTTTTGCTATTGCTACTAGCTCTTTCAAGTGACAATGGCAGAATCCATTAGTTTGCTACATGTAATTCTTTTGGAAAATATGTATAATAACTTGTTTTTCAGAGCTTTCATGAAGGTAATTTAAAATATACTCAATGATCTAATGATCATGAACTCTGAAAACAGAGCTTGGACAAATAAACAGCAATTTTAAATCTGATATTCTTGGCTTATAAAATAAGGATACAAAACTTATGTATCTTGGAGCATTTTTTTTAGTGTGATATTAAATACAATAATGGGCAGTGGTTACCAGGCTTACCTATTGCTGTTGCTTGGTCACTAATATATTCATTGATTATTTCCACACATTGTGATAGAGACTGGAGTAGGAGGTTAAATAAGATACAGCTCTTGTCTTTCAAATGTTGGCTGCTTAATATGCTCAACAACAAAGAGAGATCTCTGGCCATATTTGCAGTAGTTCTCTTATTGTTGAACTCCAGCCTTACATAGCTGTGTGTACACCCACACGTTTATTTGTATATTTCGGTCAAATTGTATGTTGAAGAATAAGAATTAGAGCCCCTTGGAAAACTTAGCTTCTATCAAATCTACTTTGACCTTTTTTTTTTTTTTTAATTTGGGAATTACACCTTTCCCGTTGAATAGCATTTCTACCTATCAGAGGTCCCATGCTACTGGATCAGTGATTACCGAACCCTGCCAGATTTCACACCCTTTTAAACAATGACCCCTTCTATGTTACCCTTCCACATAGAACTTCAGTTGAGAAATTAAATCAGGGTTTGATGAAGCAGGGGATCATTTCAGCATCTTAGGATAAGGTATTTACTGAATAGCTCCTTTTGGACTGAAGTGGGCTTGACCTTAAGCAACCCCGAAAATTTACTGGAGGAAAATAAGTACACTTCACTAAGGATCTGTGAAATAATTACTGTGAATGCTAATCAAGGTGCTACTATGCTGCTTCTAGTAGATAGTGACAAATGACTAAGACAGATCGTATGCAAGGGTGTGTAGGTGGGTGGAGGGCGGGTGTGAAGAATTAATTGGGGAGTTAGCAAATGGCAGTTACAAGAGGAGAAAGAGCAATATATGCTTTTGAGTTATTCTGCAACCTGCAGGTAGCCTTGATATTTTCTCTTGACAATAATTTGGAAAGAGAACCACATCAAGAAATTCTTTTAGGAATCAAGTACGACACAGATTTAATACTTGTAAAAAGCACTGTTACTGGGTGGATTAGTAGGAAGAAGTATACCTGCATCTATTTTTAGGAACTCTGATTTTACTTATTTCAGTTGTCATTGTTCATGTATAATCTTGCAAGGAAAATGAACATGGACTCCCAGTAAAAAGCAGAGTTCAGTTGCAATGGTGTCTGTTGTGACTGTAATTTAAAAATTCAGATACACACTCTCCCATAGGTGAAAATGGCAGATGAATTATTGCATTAAAATTAAAGAACTAAATATCTAGCTATGCAAGCAAATAAAGCCACTTGAAGAATTTTTCTGTATAAATGCAGAAATATATAGCTCATTTTAATGCCATGTTCTATTCTTAGAGTTAAAGCTGTTACAGAGTTGGAAATTAAGGGAAGGAGGGATGAGGTGCTCAGAAAAAGTTTCAAGTGTTTCTTTAAAAAATGTCAATCAACTTAACAACTATATGACTAAATTGTGATGCATAGTTTATAAGGGTCAAATCACAGAAAGAGGGTTTTTAAGCTGTCTTTTCATTTTGTAGAAATGAAGATAGCTTGGGAAGTATAAAGATTAGTGATTTGCTTGAAGTCATAAATTTGAGTCATGTGTAGGTTGCACCTTGAGGCCATAATGTTAAGTGAAATAAACCAGATACACAAGCCTAAATAGCACATGATCTCTCTTATATGAGAAACTCAAAGCTTAAATTAAGAGCAAAATAAAGGATAGACACTGGGCTAAAGGAGATAGATCTTGAAAAAGAGGACCAAGAAAAGGAGGGAGGAAGGACAGTGAGGCGAAGGAGTAAAAAAATATTTAAAATGTATACATATGTCAACTCTTCACAATACATATAATCTTTCTGTCCTGCAAGCATGCACTATTTAAAGTTAAAAATAAATAAAAAAAATACAGGTCCCCCAGCAAGAGAAAACTCCAGCTCTCGAGGCAACCCCTGGGCACTCTGGCTCAGTTCTACAGCATTGATTCTCGTGCATCCACAGTACCACGAGCCTAGAAGGATGCTAATCACAGTCCATGCTACTTTCCAAAGGCTTGTTAGCCCTGCTTTTCTAGACTGCTTGACTCTTCTGTGGAAACAGGCAAAGTGTACATGCAAAATGTATTTTGAACTTTAACTAATCTTGACTCTTACACTGTAGAGCTACTTACAGGTGGTGCTTCCATTGAATCCATTGCAGTCACACACCGATGCAGTCAAATCTAAGAGCCTTTGTCATCTCTTCAAATTGTGTGCCATATTAAAGCCACAAAGGGAGCTGAGAGGAGATGACTCTGGAATAGTGATGCAGGTGAGGGAGGTCCAAGGGTAAGGCCTTTCCTCCAGGGCATAGCCCCCTCCAGATTGGTGCTGATTGCTTTGTCTTATGCTGAGAAAACAGTGAATGTTCCTGGTTACTCTGAGATGCAGGCGTGATTAGGGAGACTACACAGTGGCAAAGACAAGGCCTTGTAGCCAGAGACGGAAGCAATCCCATGGGGTATTGCTCCAGAGTTCTGTTGTTCAGAGGACCACTCTCTCTTTTCCTAGAAGTGCTCAGGACGCCAAAGTTCATATCAGAAAATTAAAGAGCATATGAGGTTACTTAAAGAAAATTTGTAAATTCGTGCTTGAATAATTCAATACAGAAAGTTCCACTTTCTTTTGTTTTTCTTCCATGTATTTATTCATCACAAGAATGTATTTTTATAACCATATTTTTCTCCAAAGATATGAAGCAATTCACAAAGACAGCATAACTAAGTAACTGAGAAAATGAGGCAGGAGAGAAGGGCAGGAGAGGAGAGGGAGGCAGAGATGTAGAAACAAAATTTAAGTAAAGTTAATGATATGCCTAACTTGTACTAAATGTTATTTTAAGGGTTTGAAGTAGTTCACATCTAATAGGTGGTGGAACTAAGACTGAAGGAAATCAGACTGGATCCCTTGCTCTTCCCACCAACCTTTGGTGTCTCTTAAAATAGGGTCATTTGCTGCTACTATGTGTGATTTATAGTTTTAAAGTCTTTTGTATCGATAACCCTAAAATATTCAGATATTCACTGTCATCAGTTAGGGGAGAGAAAGGGTCAGAGGGAGGTAGGGAGAATGGGAAGAAGGGAGAATAAAAGGAAATAGAGGGAGAGAGAGACAGGGACAGAGAGGTAGAGAGAGAGAGAGAGGGAGAGAGAGAGAGAGAGACCAAGATAGAAAGACACAGAGATATTGACACAGAAAGACAGAGACAGAGACAGAGTATAGAAAACTAACAGCTAGAAGCCTCCATTGCTGTGCACATGAAGCCTGAGGCAGCCTGACCATGTGGGATGGTGCTGACTTCCAGGGCTGGGCCTGGTTGCTCCTTCTGCCGGGTGTCCTAGCCCTTGCATTTCCACCCCTGCTGGGTCACACCAGCCTACTGCTGTGAGCAAGACTGTGAGTCAGAACCGCTCAGGTGCCATTTCTTCCATCCCACTAAAGGATCTTCATGGATCAATGCAGAGTGTAGGCTGTTTGAAAAAGTTATGTATGATTCAAGCAAATGACAAAGAATATAAATGATATAATTTGTGCTTTTATCTCTCAGGTTGACTTTTTGACAAAATTTATAAACTATATGTTTTTTTTTTTTTTTTTTTTTTTTTTTTTTTGTCTTTTTGAGACAGGGTCTCGCTATGCAGTTGAGGTTGGCCTTGAGCTCACTTTTGTAGCCCTGGCTGGTCTCGAACTCGCACCGATCCTCCTGCCTCAGCCTCCCGAGTGCTGGGATTACAGGCGTGCGCCACCCAGCCCGGCTATAAACTATATGTTAACAGCACTCATTCCTTAGTATTTGAAGATTTCTAAGGAAAACTCAGCTGGGAACATGTTTGGAGTTTGTCACATATAATTCCTGAGAAAGCTATGGGCTAAAAGCAAAAAACAAGAAGACCATATATCATAAAATGAATAACCAAGAAGCAGAGAACTTGGACATAGGTGTGCACTGTAAATCAAAATCTTAATATGAACAGAAAATTGATCAAGAAGATCGTTGAGACCACATAGATGTGTAGGTTGAATTTGGGATTTAAAGGACAGTTGTCAGTTTGGAGCTCAGAATAACGTGTTTCTAGCTCCAACCTAGCTTGTGTCTAAATTTTCTTGTGGTTTTGTGTTTTTAGTCAGTGTCTCAAAGGAATCTGCAGTTCTCCCTTTAATGAGAGTGTTGGATCTGCCATCCTATTCTCCTATAGCTCTTTCTGGGCTGAGCAGCTTGTGAGAAAAGATTGCAGGCATTGAAGATCTGCCTCTGAGCTCTCTGGGACAGACTATCTGGCACAGCACGAGCCTAGGGTATAGTGTGGCAGCTGAGGACAGCAATTCATTGTCAGCCAGATGCAGTTCTTGCTTTCATTGGAACTGAAAAAAAGAAACTCATTTAAGTCCCATGAGCTCTCAGCTCTATGAGGAACCTACCTGGAGAGATAACTGTGAGGACGAACTGATCTGTATAAATGGTTTGCACAGACCTTAACCCGATTTATAGGTGCTGGTGCCATTTCATTTCTCACTTGCGTGAATGTCTTGAACAGATTGTTTCATTCTTCATGTTGTTGCTTCAACAATATTTGCATGGGCATTAGGAGCCCCTAATTGTATTGCACTGGGCCATGTGCTTTGTAAATTAGCAGGGGATTGAGTAAATCAAAGCATGCGCTGCAGATGGTCAGAGTTAGAAAGTCAATTTTAAAAACTAGGATGATACACTGATATGAGCGAGGGAAGAGCAAATGTGGTGCATACGACAAATGTGAATAAATCAAATTAACTTACTTAAATACAAAGATTTTCAGACTATATTAAAATATGCAATCTAGGGGGCTGGGGAGATAGCTTAGTAGAATAAGCACTTGTCAGATAAGTGCAAGGGCCTGAATTCAATCCCCAGTTCTGTCAAAAAAAACCCAGTAATAATAAAAAACAACTACTAAAATGTGTATTCCAGCAGTACATATTTAATGCCACTTAGAGAGCTGGCAATACTAAAATCAGAAGATCTATAGTTCAATGATGAAAGTGTGTAAAATTCAATTTGCTAAGATGGGAAATTTAAAACTTTATAAAAAGCCATAAAACTCATTAATTTTTGGAAACTTTGAAACAAAACTTGTCAATTTTTTAACTTAGAAAGCAGAATAAAATATACATGCTTTGTCAAATATGATCGTTACAATGTCAAAGCAGCATGAATCTTCTGTGAAGAGTGAGTTAATAAGTATTAAGATTTGTGTAATCTTTGCTACACATTTTTTGTGTATATGCATAATTCTGCAGGTCCTTAAATATTATAAAACTACAGTTAGTCTATAGGCCATACCAAACAGACCATGCACCATTAGGTGAAATTTTGCCAACCTGCAGCCTATAACACTATTCACGTTTTTGCTACTCTACTTAAAGAATTTCTACTATCATTATGAATAGTGCAAGTAAAATTTCCTACAAATAATTTTTTGTCAAGTGGGCCTGAAATATTTACAAAAATAGCTCAGGTGGCATGAACAAAAATAAATCTTAAAATTTCTGACTTCAGTGATTATCAAAATGTGGTTAGGGAAATTTTAAGTTCCCCAATATACTTCCAGATTATTTTTGAAGGTCAAACCTACTTTCCTGGAATTCAAGATGATCAACTTTTAATCACTCACGTGGATACAGTATAGTTTTCCCAAAAGTTTGTTTTACTTTATTTACTTGATTTTATTTTACTGTATTTGGCTGTTTCAGGGTCTTACCACACAGCTTGGACTTGTGGTGATCCTGTTCTCAGCCTCACCAGAACTGCGATTGTAAGTCCACGCCACTACTCCTGGACTCTGGCCAGCTCAGTCTGCCCAGAGAGTGGGGCTGGCACAGCATGTCATGTCAAGGATCAAACTGTGGTCTCTGCACTTGCCTAAGTGGGCACTTCAGTCTGCTGAGCCATCTGGCTGGCCAGAAAAATCTTTCTGACATATGACAATTCCGTAGCCTAAGGGCAGAAGTACATAGGACAATCCAGCTGTCCAGGCCAGGCCATAAAAAGATGTGAAGAATCTGAGAACAGTGCTAATTTTTCATGTTTATTTGTTATTGTTTGTTTTGGAAAACATAATTTTTCATCAAATGTGTTCTCTATGTTGAGGTATCATAGGTATATTATTCCTATTTTAGGAAAATCCATAGTTTTTAGGTCAAAAATAGTTTTAGATATAATAATCAATAATCAAAAGCTCATTCAGGATTCTCCAAAATTGTGAGACTATAAAGGCATCCTGAAATAAAATTAAAAAAAAATCTTAGAACCATAATTCTACAGGATATCTGTATAGGCAATATGTTTTTATAGCTATTCATCTGTATATTAAGTATACTTATTCTTTTGACAGAGTACTAAACAAGCCCTGAAACTACTTTAGAAGCTAACTGTATGATTAGCAGTTTTCTATCCTAAGTAGTGGGTAACAAATTACTAGAATATGTATTTCTCCACAGAAATATAAAAAAAATCAATAAAACTATTTTATTTTCTCTTTGAAAAAACATACATAAATTTTGGTATGTTGTGAGCCTACTACAAAATATGTATTTGCTGTTACTGGAAAAATAAAAACTAATATTTTTAGCCATCAAACTGTCATCCATCTAACATAGAAACATAGGTGAATCTCTTGCAGAAACTTATTTTACTAGATTGTTTCTCAGGATCCTTACATAGGGCCAGTGAGATAATTCAGCAGACTAAGTATCTGCTTAGGCAAGCACAAGGGCCAAGGTTCTAACCCTGACACCACATGCCCTCGGGGCACAATGAACCAGCCTCTGAGACCCAGCCTAATGGTGGACACCTATAATCCCAGCGCTGGGGAGGCTGAAAACAGGGAGATCACTACAAGTCCAAGCTCTGTAGTGAGACTCTGTACCAAATACATCTAAAAAAAAATCCTTATATAATCTGGGAGATTAGTCTATACAGGATGGTTGGGGCAGTGTCAAAGCTTCAGCTTCAAAGAAATGTTTGACCGGATTATTTAAACAGAAATTGGGAGAATAATAAATGTGTATAAAGGATCAACCAAAGCAGAAATATTAATTCACGAGGAAAAAGTAAAACCAAATGAAAAGCCTTAATTTCATTTTAATTGTATTAAGAGATCCTCAACAACAGTGCACATGCTGTTCATTTTTTATTTTCCAAAGAGATATTTGTTCTGCAACCTGAAGCAACTTTTTAAAAGAGCAAATTCAAAATAAATCCAACTCATCTCCAACTGTATAGCAACTTGGGAAAATATAAAAGTAAATATAATATTTAAGGATTTCATTTTTGCTCTTTGATACATTTATTTTTTAACAATACATTTGCTTTTTAAATATGAAACAGTCTGAGAAGTATACAACTCAAGACATGATGGCATGAGCTTTCGTGAAGTAGTGGGCATATCTTAAGAATTACTACTCAGAGCAAGAAATGATCCAGTTCTTAAAGTCCCTACACCTTCTTCTCCGCTTAAATCCTCATTAGCTTTATGTCCAGTATCACAGATTGATTTTTCTTTTTAGCAATTTATATGAATAGAATCACCCATTGTATTTGCGATGTAAGTTCAAAAACTTCCAATGATATCTCCATCCCTCAAACAAGTTACGAGCCTCTCACTCAGAGGACCACGTGCTCAGGGTGGTAAGACTGGCCACTTGCCTAGGACAAATACGTCTTTTGGTATCCTCTAAATGTTACCTAGCAACCCTGAGCACACCACTGCCTCCTGGCATGGCTTTGCTCTGCACTCCACCCTTACCCCTCACCCCTCACCCCTCACCCGTAGCTCCTAGGAAAGACATTTGTCTGTACCTCTCCTTTTTCTTGCCTACCTTCTTAGTTGAGTTAGTCCTTAAGGTCCTGCTGTCCTGAGTGGCATATAGCACACTCTCTGTAGAGCCTATATGAGTGTATAATAAAGCTATGTATTTTTTTTTGAAGTTCTCCTCTTTGTCCATGTGTGACTGTGCCTCACTATTTCTTGAACTATGAAGCAGCATTCTGTTTTGATGTTGCAGTTCAATGCGCTGTTTGCACAACTCCCCTAGGTTATTAGGTATAGTCATCATATTTTTTTTCCCTTGTTACCAAGTGTCTGAATATTCCCTAATTTATTTATCCACTCCACTCAATATTGGACAGTGTTTGTTTTTGTCTTTGCCATTTTAAAGTTTTCCTATCTTGGGCTATTACAAACAGTTCTGTGAAGAACTCTGTATATTGCTTGGGTAGTGCAGGTTTATGACCTTTTTGTTGGGCATATTCTCAAGGACACAATTTCTGAATTATCTAGGTACTTATCACTTTTAATTTTCTAAGAGATGTGGATGTGTGTGTGTGTGTGTGAGTGTGTGTGTGAGTGTGTGTGTATGTGTGAGTGTGTGTGTGTGTGTATGTGTGTGTGTACCAGGAATCAAACTCAGAACCTTGTGCTTTGCCAGGCAAGTGCTGTGCCACTGATCTACATACCTGACCCCCAACAGTTTTTTAAGTTATACCCAGAGCAGTTTTTGAGATTGATTGATTGATTCATTCATTCATTCATTGATTTGCTACAGGTCTCGCTATACACTCGGATGCACAGTGATGCACCTGTCCCTGCCCACCAAGCAGTGGGATCACAGGCATGTGCCGCCATGCCCATTTTCAGTAACCAGCATATCTTGCCTGGTGTTCCTGTGCCAGCACAGCATGCAGTAGCAGAGATGGAAACCAAGTCCATGCACTTGCCAGGCAGGTGCTTAGAACCCCGAGCTATCTCACAGCCATTTGGAATTGTGATTACTTCATTGCTTCTCTGACATTAGAATTTTTTATTATTTTATTTTATTTTTTAAGTACTTAGTATAGAGTCTACAAGGTCTCACTACACAGATCAGATTCCTAGTGATCCTCCTGTTTTCATTCTCTGAAGAGATAGGATTACAAGCACACACCACCATGACCAGTGGCAATCAGCGTCACAGCATGCCCTGGAGACCGGGCTGGTATGGCACGCCAGGGATCCAACCCCAGTCCCTGCACCTGCCTAGGCAGGTGCTTTAGTGTGATACACTTCTTCATACTTCTTACATTTTTCTAGGTATTTTATCAATTATACATGTAATAGGTATGATCTATCTATCATAGCCGTCATTTTCACTTTTGATTAACAGAAATTCTTTCAATACAGTCCAACTTATCATAGAGGGAATATCAATTTTTCTCTCCTTTATATTGTTGCTTTTAATGCTCTATTTAAGAAGTATTTGGGACAGAATGTGCATACAATTATTTATTTACTTATTCGCAATGCTAGAATGAAAACTAGAGCCTCCAGCATGCTGTAGAAGTGCTGCACCACAGAGAAAAGTCACCAGTCCTTATTGGCATTTTAAAAGAAGTGGTATTCTAATTCATGAGGAATGTTTTCATCTCATGGGTTTAGATTTGTTTGAAGTCTCCCAGAAGTGCGTTGTGATTTGCTTTACCGAGGTGTTCCACACTAAGTTCATTTTTTACTTTTGGTGATGATGCATAAGTTTTAGGAGCACCTAGAATGCACTGAATTTGACTTTAATTTATGTTACTTATATTGTTTAATTAGGAATACCTTACTTAGAATATTACTGATTTTTGTATGCTGTATCCAACAAACTTATAGTATTCACTTACTGACCATAACATGTTATTATATTCTATACTTACATAAAATGGTACGCATACAATACCATTACTCATTCTTTTTTAAATTCTTGTATTGAACATTATGTATCACCGTCTTGCTCTAACTAGGATATTTGAAAAAGTATTGAAAAGAATTGCTGATGGTAGTACATTTTTTCTATTCTAGATTCCAGGGAGAGACTTTTAATTATTGTACTTTTGAGATAGTTATTTGCTATAAAAGTTCTGTAGAATTTTAAAATCTCAATTGCTCAAGTTCTCTTCTCTTTGAGGTTGGCTAAGGGTTTCTTTTTCAGTATAAATATCAACAGTATAAAATTTGATTCCGTTATTAAGATGATCATGTAATTTTACTTTTTTATGAATATGCCAAGTGCACGAATTGCTATTTATATGTTAAATTAATCTTACATTGGTAGAATAAAAATATGAGTGTTTTATATTTTTATTTTATTTTTATTATTATTTTATTTATTTATTTTGTGTGTGTGTGTGTGGGTGGGTGTGTGTGGGACCAGGGTTCATACCCACAACCTTGCACTTGCCAGGTAGAGCTATCTCCCCGGCCCCGAGTCTTCTTTTTTGAATATAGCAAGCCATCAACCTCAGGACCTTGCATTTTCTGCATTCTCAACCCCTATAACTTTTTTTAGAAGAGAAACTTAAATACAAAATGCATTTGGAACAGTTAAAAAAATACTACTAATTGAAAGCGTTAATGTTTAATTGTTTGATCAGTCTTGCATACCTATGTCTGTAGATCTATACTGATTTGATGATGAAAATAAATAACACAAACTGTTAAATTTTTCTTGTTTTGAAATTCTGTACTATATATACTCATACTTGTTACTGTTTTTTCCTCTTTGTTTCTGCTATTTTTACTCTTTAAAATAAATAAATAAATAAGTAAATAATAAAATATAGCAAGCCATGTCTTGGTAATATTTTGGTAGAATTTTACAAATATATTTGTGAGAGACAAAGAAGGCCTGTAGTCCCTCTCTTGTAAATCTCCTTTCAGGTCATTGTTTCAAGGTTAGGTTGGCCTCATAAAATGAATTGGAAAGTGTTCTTTCTCTATCTTCCATCTCTTTGTAAAATTTGGATAAATTCACTAGTGATGCCATCTGGGCTTTGAATTTTACTTGTAGGATGACATTAAATTACAGATTCAATTTTCTCAGTAAATACAGAATTATATAAATTTACTATCCTCCAAGAATTTCACAATTACATTTTTGTAAAAAATTTTCTATTTGTCAATTTGAAAAAAATTGTTAGGGAAGATTATCTTTTCTTTTAATTGCAATAAGATCTAATAATCTCTTTTTATCCTTTACATTGATAATTCATATTTTCCTCTCTTCTTTTTCACCTTTTCTCGTGCCTTATAAATTTTATTAATTCCTTGCTCTCTTAATCCTGTTTTCTATTAAATATTTGTTTTCTAATTTATTTTCTGTTTTTTCTTCCATTTTCCTTCTTTTTATTTCTTGTTTATTGATCTCAGTTGTTTTGATTTACTGATCTATGCTAATAAGTAAAAGATTGCATTTCCTTCTAATTCCCACAATTTCAGCTGTAAGACACAAGTTTAATGTCATGTGATCATTATTATTCATTTCAAAATACTGCATTACTTAACTTTTACTTAAATGTATTTTTCAAATAATTATGTATGATTGCATTGTTAATTTCTGAATGACTGGGAATATTCTGTTTTTGTTACTATAATTGTTATTATTATTACTATTACTATTATTATTGGTGGCAGTAGTATGGGTCAACCTAGGGGTTTTGTACTGGCTAGACCTTTATACAATTTTATTTTATCTTCTCATAAATTCTTTCTAAATAATGAAATAGCCCAGGCTAGGGTTGTATAGCAAGTTTTTCTGTCTAGGATTTCCAGAGTGCTAGGATTATTGGAGTGTGCCACCATCCCTGGTTTACATTATCTTTTGTTACTGACATCTCATTTGATTTGAGTCCATTCATTGACATTTTATAGGTTATTTCAATACTTTGAAAAATTTGGGCCACACTGTGCAACTGTTTATTCAAATTTATTAACTGTGTTCTATAAATTTCTATATTTTTTATTCTTTTACCTGTTGTTTTCTCCACTTTATTTAATTAATTAATTATTTATTTATTTATTTTTGCAGAACCAGAAATCGAACTCAGGACCTAGCCAGGCAGGCACTTGTGCCCCTGAGCTATCTATTTGGCTTCTCTTTTCTCCACTATTTACAGAGATATGTAGATTGTATATTTTTCTGTCTGGTGGTTCTTTAACCTTTCCTTTATTTAAATTTAGAGTCACATGATGATGTGGCTATAAACTTAGAATTGTTATTTTTTTCTGATGACTCAACTCTTTCATCCTTGTTGATCATTTCTGTTTGCTTCCAGTAACTCTTGGTGACTTAAAGCACCCTTTTTCTGATGTTTCTACAGATTCAGGTTTCCTCTCAATATTATTCCTATAATTTTACTTATTCTTTACACTTCAATAATGTAGCTTTCATATTAGTCTCTTACAGATAACATGAAATTGAGTCAATCTTTCCAATCAGAAAAATGACTGTTTAGTGAATTTCCATTCAGTATAACTAAAATACTAAAGTTTTAAGTTTTAAGTTAACGTTCTTGTAGTTGTTTTTGTCTACTCAGTGCATCTTTTAACTTTCTTTAATTCTTTTGGATTTACAAGCATTTTATAACTCTCTGTCTATGGTTTATGTTATATATTATTTTCCTTTTCCGTTTCTTCTCCAAGTGGTTTGAACACTATTTCCTCAAAATCCATCCAAAGCCTCAAAATATGACAAAACATTCTTTGTAGTTCTAATTGCTTGCAAGGAGAGTATACTGGATCAAACCTAAAGCCAATGGTTATTGTCCATGCACAAAGAGGAAGGGATACAGAGGGAAACAGTGGAGGCTGTCATTAATGTGATATATCTCTAGGTGAGAGGATATGAAAGATTTCCAGGAGCCACCAGAAGCTGAAAGGATCCAGGACTTTTCTTTGAAAAAGTGAGATGTTCAAAAGGAATGTGGTTCTGCTAAAGCCTTGACTGTGATCCTCTAGAACCTATAACTGCAACAGAATATATTTTTATGGCTGGAAGCCAAACATTGGTTACTTTATGTTCTGAGAAACTTGTACAGAGTTTAGCTTAAATATTACACAGTGCAACTTTGATTCAATCCATTGTAAATTAATGTTGGTACCCAGGATATACAAGCACCGTGGAACTTTTAAACTTTTTTCAACTAGTGTTGCCATTTACACTGTTATTTTATTAATGTTAACTATGTGTGGGCAAGGGGAGCCGGAACCTATATCAGCAATATAGATTTGCCTAAATTTCAGCTTTCCTATCTTGCTCCTTATTTTCTTGAATTTCTGTCTTTCCAGTTTAGGTTGTTTTCTTTATGTCCCAATAATTTCCTTTAATAATACTTGGTTTAGCGAAGTATAGTGTTAATCATTTCTTGTGTGTACACGTGTGCAAACAAACTGTTTCCCAATTTTTTAAAATCATTTAATAATAAAATTTTCAAGCATTTAGCAAAGCTGAGAGAATTTTGTAGCACAGAATTCTATAATAAAATGTTTTGCTACACGTTCTTTACCAATATTGCAAATATATCTAGCAACTATTCTTCCTTTATCTTCAATTCAAAGTAAATTATAAACGTTACTGATTTCTCCTAAATATTTCAGGCCAGTGAGATCGTTCAGCAATCTAAAGCACATGCTTAGGAAAGCACAGTTTGATCCTCCGGCACTACCCCCAGGGCAGACTGAGCCAGCCATAAAAAAATAAGTAGATAGATAGATGGATAGATAGATAGATAGATAGATAGATAAACAAATTATCAAATGAATAAATATTTCAGCACTTCTATCACTATAGTTCTTCATGAACTTAATCTTTCTTCTGTACAAATTTTCCATATCTGAAATGCACAAAAATTTGCATAAATTCAGTTTTCAAAACATTCATACACCTAGACAACAAAGAATGTTCCCACATATAACTTTGCCAGTAGGTCTTTATCCGTACCCATCAAGAATGACTTAATATTGTGAGTTTCTCACTACCTTACTCTTGTGTATTGTAGCACGTTGTTCTTTTTTTTTTCAGTCTTCTCACCATCAGTGTGTTTTGGGAACCGATGTTTCCTTCTGAGTGTGTGTCAGCAATTCTTTCCTCTTTGTTGCTCTCAACATCCCATTCTGCAAATATCCGATAGTTTGTTTATTCATAATCACATTGATGGAAACCTGAATGGATTCTAGTTTTGGGGTCTTACAAATATAGATACTGTGAACAGTTTATGCTTTTATTTCAGAAAAATATATAGGTTTGTAATTGCTTTTATGTATACTGCAATATTTCAATTTTATAGCATTTTATACTCCTATCAATGATGCTTATTTATTTATTTTTCATGGAATTGTACACAATCTTTAATAAGGAATTAGGCAGGCTATATCATATGGACATATAAGGATCTTATATAGACATAGATATGGTGCTTAATGGGAGACAGGCACACAAGAAATGATATTTAAATGACTAGGAACATAAATCACAGAAAACTAAGCACACAATTCCCTTCTGTGAAAATAAACATAATTTTATACACACACACATACACACACACACACACTAAAACCGCTAACAAGCTTTGGCAGTTTAATTTTTTATGATGTATTTTATAAACAGGTAAGTTTTTTTTTTTTTTTTTTTTTTTTTTTTTTTTAACAGATAACTTCTTAAGAAGTGCTATCCTTTATGGTCATTTTCAATTTGAAATAATATAAAACTCAAATTATCTGACAGAACTCCTATATCTTCATTTATTCTGGTAAGTTCTGCTAACCATAATTAAAACTAAACACTCCTCAGTTCTAAGACAGAATTTCACCAAATATTCTCCAACAATACTTGGAAGTTCAGAAACCTTCAGGCTCATAATCATTTGCTTTAGTTCTGCACTGTACACTAGCTTGCATCTGTCAGCGCAGGCGCACTGAGCCGTGCTGGGTGCCGCTGCTAAATCCACCCCTCAGGCTGTCCTGGGCCTGTCCCGCTGTCCCTACCAATGATATTTAACTACCAGTGTTACAATGAATTGACCACACCAATTCTAGACAATCACATCAACTTTTTGATTTTCATTTCCTTTATTTTTTGGTATTCTTGTGGATATGTTATGTCCTATGGCTTTAATTTGCTTTTTCCTGATAGCTAGTTAGAGTGAATACTGTTTCTTTTGTACATTGGTCATCTATGTTCCTCTTTTATAAAGTGTACATTTGACTCAGTAACTCTTTCCTTTTGAATAAGTTCATTTCATTTTCCTGGGAAAGGAGAGGGAGTGGGAAAAGACATTTATTTATGTATGTAAGCAGGATGGTTTCGACAACTGTACTATGCATTTCTGCTGATGTATGGAAATGAGCAGATAATATTAATTTGCTTTGTCTCCTGTTTTCAATTGTTTGTGCTTTTTCTCTTCTTAACTTCTTATACCTTTCTTCTTTCTACTTCCAATTTTACATGCAAAGTGAAATTCTGTATCACTTGCAAATTTTTTTGTTTTAATTTTAATTTGTACTCTTTCAAAATAAAATAAAATGTATATTTGATGAGATCAGGTGTGTCCAGGGTGGGACAGCCATAGACTAAAATATGCTTTTGATTCATGGACTCATTTTTATATATTGTCATAATTCTCTGTATATCCTGGATTTGGATCTCTGTAATAAATATTGAAAATATTTTCTCCAGTATCCAGCCTTCTTCTCTTGTAATAGTTTCTTTTGATCTATAGAACATTTTAAATTTCAGTGAAAGCTAATTTATCATTTTTGTGCATATTATGTTTGGCAATGAATCAAGAAAATATTGCCTATAAAATATTTTCTTATATTTTCTCTTGGAATCATATAGTTTTAATTTTCTATTTAGGCTTTTGGTCAATTGTCAATTATTTTTGTATGTAATATGAGGTAAGGATTGAGGTTCAGTTCTTCCATATGAAAATACGTTTATTATCTCTCCAGCAGTGCCAAGTCTTCCTTTCTCAATTGAATTACTTTAGCACTATTATAAAAAAAAAAAGTGACCACATAAGTGTGATTGTATTTCTAGGCACTTGATTTTATTCTTTGTTGAATTTTTCAATCATTATGTCAGATCATTACCATATATTGATTATTATTTTATAGTAAAGCTCAAAATTAGAATAGTCTTATTATTAAATACTAGGTCATCTACATTTAAAGCAACTAAGACCAATAAACACAAAAATCCACCATAGTGTTGCTTAATCTGCGTTCCATTTATTTAAAAAATTTAAATTGATGTATTTATTAATTTTCCATGAGTTATCAAAATGTATGTTGCTTAATTTTCAAGTTCTATTTTTTTCCCCTTTAGGTTCATTATTGTTCTTGATTTTTAATTCTAGTAACGGAATATATTCTGTATGTTTTCAGTCCCTTTAAGTTCACTGAGATCTGGCTCATGGTCAAAAGTGTGCTCCAGCTTCCTAAATGTGTTGGTGCACTTGAGCTTACTGCTTACCACTAAGGTGTCTGAAAATCTGGGGGAAATGATCAATGCACCCACTTCTCAGTGGGTCTTGACTTCGAAGCGTGGTTTATCCTGCTGAGGGGCTGAAAGATCCTTCGGAATTCTCTACTCCTTAAACTTAAATATCAGTGACTTGAGGTCAAGTCAGTACTTCGGGGGGGGGGGGCGGGAACAGAAACACCTTCACTGTTTCCCTTCTCTCCAGGTTCTTGCTACCTCGGGTTTCTTACCTTTGAACTACTATGATGCTTCCAATATATATATTTTTAAGCGACTAATCCATCTTGGAGTCAAAATTTGAACTCTTCTGTTTTAAAAAATCTTTTATTCATTTATGGATTTCATACAGGGCCTCACTATGCAGCTTGGACTCACAATGATCCACCTGTCTCAACCTCACCAGCATTGGGATTATAGGCATGTGCCACCATGCCCAGTCTTGGTGGCTGGAACTGCATGTGGTACTGGGGATCGAAACTGGGTCCTTGAGCTTGCCAGGCAAGCACTTAGACCACCAAGCTACCTCCCTAGCCCTGAACTCCATTTTAAAGGGCCAAAAATAACAGACTCTCTAGCTACTTAAGTTTTAATACTGTTTTATAAAGTTAAGTGAGGAATCACTCAGCTTTTTGTTTGTTCACTCATGCTTTGGGAGCTAATGCTAGTGATTTGTAATGAAATAGTCATTTTAAGCAAATAACTGCAGGGCATAATAATTCTAGCACTGCTTACAAATAACTATATGTTGGTGTCAAATGTTTTCCTTTAAAACTTGGAAATTTTTATTAAGTGGAGTATAAGAATGTAGAAGATAAACTCACATTATTATGTAAGTACATTTTCTTCAAGAGCACCTACAGCCTAGATTTCATCTTCAAAATTGATGATTTTAAGAATTTCACCTTCAAAATTGATGATTAATTTTTTAAACATCTCCCGCCATTTTTGTTACATTTCAGATTTCTACCCATATTCCAGTTTCTCCCAATCCAAAATAAGTAAGATTAGTCAGTTGTACTTATTCCTGTTTCATCACCTTGATGGTTCTAATAAATTAGATCTCAAAGACTAAATATATCGGGCCGGTGATGTAGCTCAGTGGACTGAGCACTTGCTTAGGTAAGTTCAGGGGCCAGGGTTTGATCCCTGGCACTACATGCTGTGCTAGCCCTGCCCTTGGGCACACTGAGCCTGTGATGGAGTCCTGATGTGGTGGCACATGCCTATAACCCCAGCACAAGGGAGGCAGAAATCAGAGGGATCACTACTAGTCCAAGCTGCATATGAGATCCTGCACATGCACAGTCACACACACACACACACACACACACACACACACACACACACACACATCTTTAGAGAATAAATGTATGTCTTCTGCATGCCCCATGGACTTATACTTGAAGAACTTTTCTTTTTGAAGTGATAGATATGGAAAATTGCAAATGAGCACTTAGCATAAATAATTTCTGTAAGTTTGAGCACCTGCACTTCTTAAAATACAAACCACTTCAAAGTGGCCTTAACCAAAAAAAAAAAAAAAAAATCATATGAGATCAACTAGGTTCTCTATATTACTATAGGTATTATTTCATAGTCTTCAATTTCCCTTTCCATTCTCTAACTCTGCAAATCATTTTCTGACATAAATTCACTTTAATCAAAGCTAAATATAAATCTGTATGACACATTTTAAAAGTCAGAATGTTGCACTCATTAGGCAGAACCATACCACATTTTGGTCATAATACCAATTCTTGATTCAAATACTTATTTCTTTTTTAAATGTTGCTAAAAGTGTAAATATATTGACATGAGTAAACAATGTGATGCATCTGGTAATCCCAGCACTCTGGCAGGCTGAGGCAGGGAATTGCTAGTTTGAGTATAGACTAGGCAATTTAGCCACTCAGCGAGACCCTGTCTGGAAATAAAATGTAAAAAGTCTGGACATGTAATTGAATGTGAAGAACCTGTGACCAACCCCTAGTACCACAATGTAATAATAATAATAATAATAACATTAATAATAATAGTAATAACAAATGCAGCTGTGAGTAGCTTTGTTCCATCTTGTCTACAGCCCAGAGTTCTAAGAAAGAAATAATATTAACATAGAATTTCTTTATTTTCTCTTTTGATATATGCTTCCAGATCACATTGCATGCAGAATTGTTGATCTATGGATAAACCTATTCACAACACGATCATCGATAAAAATGTTTCTACATTTCAAACACTGACACTTTTATTCTTCTTCAAATTTTAACCTCACATTTTAGTGCTCAAGCAGATCTGCTTTATTAGACCCATAGGTGAAGGCTCAATATATATATAAAATTACAGTTCCCTTGGCAATTTTCCTCAAAATAATTTCATTGCCTAAACTAACACTCTTCAACTAAACCAGGGCTTATAGAAATATAGCTAGTAGCATAGAAATTTCCTCTATGGTTACCAGTCGACTAATGTTTGAGAAGTGTGGGTGCCTATTATATCTCTTATTCAAAATGTGTTTTAGAAAGGTCATTTAGTTACAGGATAGGTTTCCATCTGAATAAATGTCTAAATGTTTTATTTATGAGGGTTCAAACTTTATCAATGGATTCATTCATTGATGAGTTCATAGGAGTTCATATTGATCTTTGGTTCTATATCTCGTCTCTAGCCCCTTCCGTTCTGGCTCTTCCCTCCCCACTGTTTCCCAAGACATGAATTTTCTCTACCATGTCCACCTGCTTTGGTGTTCAGCTTCACTGTGATCCACAGAAATGGAATCACTTTACCCCAGACTGAAAACTCTCAAACTATGATCCAAAATAAATCTTTCTTTCTTTAAACTGTGTATGTCAGGTTTTTTGGTCATATGACAAAAACCTGACTAACACAACATCAGTGACTTATTTGGGCTTAGGCTTACTTAATTCTGCAGAGTCAGAAAACTATGGACTAGTGAACCATTTCCCACAATTTGCTGATTATGAGAGACAGGCCTTCTGTTCCTTGCAAGTTGGCAAAGCATGTGGTTTTAGTCAGACTTATCTGCTTAGTAACATTGACTTAGAGACCAGTGGAATTTCATATAGACTGAAGAAAACAAAGTTTGTTCCTATGAAAGCTTGTCCAGAGAGGGCACAAGAAGACTGAAATAATTGTGGCTAGAGAGGTGGGAGGATTCAATGCCTATAGCACTCCTAGCTTCTCACCTCCTTGTTTTGACATTGACTGTAGGTGCAGAGTTTGAGTCTTCTATGATAAAAATGGAAGAGACAAATATGACAAGTGTGTATGTTGATAGGTTCAGGCTCAAGTACAAATTGCTGAATTGCTATGGTGGACATCAGCAGGCTGAATCCCCAAAGCAACAGCTTATATACCCAATGATCACTTCCTCCTTCTTCCACACCCAAGTCCCATATGCCTTTCCTCTGTACACAAAGTAGGCCCAGCCAGCTTCTTATGTGTCACTGAAACTGCCCTTAAAACTCCACCCTTAGTAAAAGTTCAGGAAGTCTCAGTCTTCTTTTGTCTCAGGGCACAGGATCCCCCATCTCCTCTCCATGTTTTTAGAGTCAGTGAAGCCTCTTTTTATCTTCCCCGTGTCTGTTGTGCCAAAACATCTAATATATATTAAATAATAATATGCCCTCCAAGTGTCATGATAGCATATTGAATTTAAAATAATGCCTTGGTAGACCAAGATGAGAACAGCAGTTAAAGTACAACTACTCTCATTCAAAAAATTAAATACCATACATCTGCAGGGGTAAAGTAAGTGCTAAGATTGTAAGCAATGCAATAGAGGTAATGGGTTAACTTCTTCCCTGTAATGAAAATAATGCTAGTGTACACCTTGGGTAGCATTTGTCAAAATCATGTTCAATTCACCATATTTTGAGGTTCAGATGAAGAGCTCTGGTGGAAAAAGATGATCTGAGCTGTTAGCTGTTCAAGCCTTTCAAATTGAAAGTCTACTAACAGGAAATTAAAATCTTCAAGACCATTGCTTTGTTTCATTAAGTACTAAATAGCAAGTAGTTCTCTACTGTTTTTTATGGCCCAAAAGAAATTAAAATTAATTAAAGACCAATTATATTTTCAAATTTCTTGCTTTTTATTCCATCGTAACTCATTATATTCATGCCTGTTTCAAATTATTTTGAAAGAAATTGTTACATTGGCTCAGAGAGGTCCCAAACAGTATATTCTATAAGGCCTATTCTTTCAGAGCTGATAAAGAAGTCTTTGTTGATGAAATTTGAAAGACTTTCAGGACTAATGTGAAGTCCCTCTCTTCAAAAGAAATGTAATTCATACTAAGCATTTCTTCTTTTTTCACTAAAACCATAATTGTTTTCTCCAAAAACGTAAAATCATAACCTAGATTTTTGTTTACTTTGATGGCTTTCATTTTACCAGAACTTTAGAATACTTGGAAAACTGAAACACACTTACGTTAAGAAACATGCATTGATATTTTTCTCCCAATCCCTGGAGAGCTGGAGAGCTGAGGTCATGGTTCTTTAGAAGAATCCTACACCTTCTTTGTTAAACCCCTAGCTCCCTCAGAAGAGATATTCTAGAATCTTCTTTACTAGGAACAAGCTACTACTATGGCTCAGCATCAAATGTGTTTATATATTTGAACTTGCTTAGAAAGGTTAAAATGAATATGAAATATTAAAAGGATATTTAATCATCTTGATAATTCTTATAAACTCTCCAAATATAATAGTCTTACCTTTGTTTCTTTTGGATCTCAAGACAAATTGTGGAACGCTTGGGTTGGTGACACATAATCTTCTATTAGCTACCTTCAACAGTCTGTTGCTAAGCTCTAGGAAATACGGCCACCATGCAAGACCACTTGGGTGGCCTTAAGCTGCCAGGGTGAGGTGGATGGCTCTAATTCGGAATAGTATACCATCATAAACACATAGAATGTGGATGTCATGTTAACTATACCACCCTCACTCCCAAAGAAAATGTGATCAACTCATGACGTTGTCTCAAAAACACAGACACATATATTCCAAACTTGGACTTCTTAGGAAAATAAGCAACCCAATTTCACAGAGCTGGAGAGTCAGCAAGTCAGTGATTTTGTGGCTTGACCCTCATATGGTACATCAATCACAGCAAATTTCTTTCTCTCTCTCCATTCCAAGTAAAACCACTGCTTCCTACGCAACATGTCATTACCATCACAATGCTCCGTAATAGAGTTTGGATTGGATTCTTAACATTAAAGGCTTATTTGAAATCTCAGCTTCCTTCCTGTTGCAACTTAGCTTTAAAACAGACTGCTAGGGATCTTGGCAAATCACTCTCTCTTAGTCCCTTCACTTTTCACTTCTTTCCCCTTGTAAACCAGTTTGAATTTTCTGTTTTCCCAGAAGAGACCAGATTTTCCTAAAGTTTCCCATCATTTTTCTTTTTCTGCTTTTTTTTTTTTTCTTTCATTTTGATGAGGAAAGGAAATCAGGAAGAATGGAAGTAAAGTAGCTATGGTTCCATGGGACAGGGCTTTAAGTACTCCACTCAACAGTAGCATAATTTGTACTTAACTGACTTGACGACAATCCTATTCCTGGTTAAAGTACTAAATCATGTAAATAAGCATTGCACTATCAGATGCATTTTGCAGTAGTGCTTACTACCAAATTAAAAATAAAATTTTGACATGAGAGGTGAATAAAATACACTGCTTATATGTCTTCTCACATTTTGGTTTTTAGATGTGCAGCTGAGTAATCTTGGCTATAACAATGAAATAACATATCTAATCTCAAGGTTTCTAGATACCATCATGCACAATAACAAACTTGTGATCTTAGGCAGGTAAGCAGGTGTCCAGTACAACTGATCCAATTTCACTCAGGAGAAATGTCTTGATCATAGTGGTACACTTTCTGTCAAGGTTCCCCCTGGCTAGAAATATCTTCTCTGCTAGATTTTTTTTTCATTTAATTTAATTTTATTCCTAAAATTCTGTTGATTAGTTATTGACTCTGGGCAAAAGCAAATCTGTTAAAGTAATCCATGTCTTACGTCCCTAATTTCTAGCTCTCTAGAAATTCACACACTTGGACAATGTAGTTTAATCAGTTTCTTTTTCTTATTATAAAATTAGATAGTGCCACCAAGTACATGAAACAAATTTTGTACCACTGCTGTTCTTGGCTTAGAATCCGCTTGACAGCAACGTTTTATCATGTCATTCTTCGCCCAATTCTGTGATGTTAAAATCATTCACAAGATTGTTTTCAATGTTAGAAGAATCACAAAGCTTGAAATGGCACTGGAATTCTAGTTTTCTGTTTGTGTTATAGGACAAGTCCAATGAAGGGACTCAGATCTTTTGACATGAAGTCCCATATGCCTTCTGGTCTGTGACAGTAGCATACAAACTTCACTTCTGTCTCTTGTTGGATACAAGGAGGTAGCAGATGGGAGTAGAGAGAGGTGAAGGCTAAGTGTGCAGTAGGAGATGACAGAGGGAGACTGATGGATTCAGGGGACAAAAGGCAGTTTAGGACCATTTGAGGTTATGCGTACAGAGTGTGGAGAGTGGCCCTAGATGATGAGATTGCCTACATGGGTTTTATTTTAAAAAGAATTGTACACATCTAAGAAAGGAGATTTCTTTCTTGTTGCTGTGGTTTTTTATCTTTCTTCTTTTCTTCTCTTCATCTTCTCTAGAACCTGTTACTCTTAGAAACTTGACTTCAGTCTCTTCATCAAATAAGTTGGTTTTTCTTAAAGGAATGCCTTACTAACTAGCCTGGAAATCTGTCCACCAATTACGACTGAAGAGAAAAATCATTTTGGAAGATGAATCTTAAATTTTAAATAATTGTCTTACTGAAGAAATTGTCTTCCAGAACAAACTGAGATTTCCTATAGTGGTAACTTCTACTTTTAACTTATGAATATCTCAACGTGGATGGGGGAAACCAACATTTTTGAGTAGTTAGTCACTATAGCATTTACTCTTTTCCCACTTTTTCCCAAGTGGCTGCCTGACCTAGGCTGTGTCTGTGACACCTGCTCCCATCTGCCCTAAACTTAACTCATTGAAATGCAGGTATAAATTACTTTTCCACACATTTTTGCTACTCATTCTGTTAAGTGCCCCAACCAGATATAACTTTCTATTGGCCTAAAAATAGATCTTCTGCCATCTGGAGCCCCAAATTTCTGCATTTTTTCTTTCACCTCGAAGCAACTCTGGCAGTCATAAAAGAACTTTACCTGATGTAATTGTATCTGCTTCCAACTGGTCCAAACACATTCTGGAGCTTTCGTTCTGAGTGAATAATTCTCCCTTGTTATCACCAGGCTTCCTGGAGGGATCAGATGCTCATTCATTTGGACATTTGTAAGTCATGAAGAAAACTTACCAAATCAGACTTTGATTTTAGCCTTAGTCTTAGTACTTCAGTCAATGTCTTATACTATACATGCTTAACATGAAAGTTCTCAGAATAATTAAAATCTCAAGCCCCTTATAAATTTTTTAAAAAATGAATTTGATAAAAAGAAGTAAAATGCCATTTTTAACATTTTACATTTTATAAAAATATATAAAATTTAAACATATACCTACTCAATGTCTGAGTTTTCCCATAAGTTTAAATAAGCTACAGTGTCGTAAGTTTAGAAACACACCAAGCATCTCATAGATATTCAATAGATAACGAGCAATAAGCGTACTGATACCATATTTCAGGAAAATTTTTCAAATTTTATGGATAGTGAGCAAGGAAAAATATATTTTGCTTCAAAAATGTAAATCACAGGTATACTTTGTAAACATCTGGAAAGTTCCATGTTCTACATTCTTCTTTGGTGGAGTGTGGGTCCTGAATATTTAGTGAATAGTGGTATTTGTTTTCTAGCCAAAGAAACCAGGTCACCTGGATCTACTTGGGAATGCAGATTCCCAGGTCCCACCCTGATCCTTGGCTTTCAGAGGGAGGTGAATAACTAATGATTGACAACTCTGCAAAGCATCCTTGGGCGAATTAAAATTTGAAAACTAATGCAAAGAGGTATAATAGTTAATTTATTATTCTTACCAATGTATCACATCAATCTTCATTCTCATACCTCCATTCTAGAAACTTTCTTTATTCAGAGATTATTTTCTTAATAAATTTCACAGATGCTTCCTATTCCTTCAGAAGTCATTTTTAAATTAGCCCCTTTTTAAACACTTTTTCAGCTCTGCAAGAGAGATGAAAGTTCTTGAGAGCAATTTTCTTTAGCAAGTAGTGTTTTATTTCCTATAGTACAATAGGAGTTATAATTGGTGCAAAAGAAATAGATTCTTCTTGATCAATTATGAACTCTTTCTACTCTAGAGTTGATTTTATTTACTAAATTCTTATAAAGTATTTTAGTCAACAATCCTAAGGAGTCAACAAAATATAGTTCAATTAGAAGGGATTATTGACATACTTTGTTATTCTCAGAATAATATAGTTAAAGATGGAAATATTTGACCGCTTTTATGTAGTTTTAGTTTTAAATATTCTCTTCATAGGGATGTTTTAATGGAAAGAAACAGAAAACATCACACACACAGCAATTAACTACATATGCAGGCAACTGACTCATGGAAGATTCAAATAGAATCAATTGTGAAATTTCTAGCGTAAGCTTCATGGCCTATTAAATTTAAACTACAAAGAATTAGAATTTTTGGTCAATGAATGTCAAGATAACCACATTATAAAGTAGGTATGCTTTGGCAAACATCGTTTCTTCCTTCAGAGTTTCAGTTCTACTAGCTTTATAATTTAGTTCTTTCTGAATTAGTGAATATTAATAGTTTTATAGCAAAAGCCTAAATCTCTATTATAGTCATTTATTAAAGAAATGTAACCACTAATTATTTCTAAATGGAATTATTTCTCCCACAATTTGTAGCACATGGCTTTCAAAATTTATAATCAAAACATTCTGGAAAAATATAGATTACAAAATTCATTATTGAATAATGCTGTGGTCAAATTTTGCAACTTCTTTCTATATAGCATCAAAGTTGAAACCTTTGGAAATGACAATGTCACCCATCACAAATCATGAAAGTGTGAGAAAAAATATGTACATGAGGAGATAACACTATTTCCTAAGAACCTAAGGGAAGAGGCACGTGACTCAGGGGTGTGTGGCTGCAGAAAGCCAATGTAGCAGTGTTGTATTTCACTCATACTCATAAAGCAATTGTGCTACTTACAAGGTATTTTTCTGTGTCTTAATCTGGTTAATTATCACAACAGTTCTTTTGGTATTAGATTTCTGAACTACTAGTTTTCTTGTCTTCAATGTCAGTGAACTGTTTTGAGATCACAGGCCTAGGTTAAATAGCACACAGTAAACTCATGCACTTCCCCATTTATCTATCCATCACTTTCAAATACCTGCAGAATGTTTAATGGGAAAGCAACATTACTATAGGTACAGAGCATCTATTCAGCACCAGAGGGCTTACTATCTAGTGAGAACAGCAGACGGTAAGGCACACCAGGAGACAACACTGTTTCCTAAGAGCCTAAGAGAAGAGGCATGTGACTTAGGGGTGTGTGGCTGCAGAAACTGCCTCAGAATTAGGAGTTACAATTAAGGGGATGCTCTCACAGAATACCAGAGTCTCACTAATTGGTAATGGACAGAAACTTATTGGGCTTACATTTCTGGAAGTGAAGAAGGCTAAGAGCATGACACTCATTTTACGTGAGACCTTTTTGCTTGCCTCATGATGTGGGGGAAGCATTATATGGTCCAAATAAAAGGAGCTGAACTTGTTATAGTAACCACACTCCCACAATATGGATTCTATTCCCCACTAATGGCTTTGATCCATTTATGGTGGTAAAACCTTCCTGAACAAAACACCTCTATTTTTTGATTAAAAAACTTTTATTACATTCACTATGAGGAATTGGTACTTGTACATAACACACCTTAATCTTTTATTTCCTCCTCTCCCTCTCCTTCCACCCCTTGGTTACCTTTCCCTCTGAAAAAGACCCATCTTCCTGCTTCCTATCATTTTCTTTCATCTGTAAGTTATTTATAACTTGGGCTTCCTCTAGAAGGGAAATCTGCCACCTCTCAACACTGTCACATTGAAGATTATATTTCAAATGTGATCTTCTGGAAACAAATTCAAGCCATAGCAGAAGCAAATAAAGCAGAAAGAGATTTGTGATCAAGAAATCAGGAGGCCCAAACCTTGAGCTGTTTGGCTCAATAGGTAAGTATTCTTGGAACGAACTACAGCATAAGAGGAAGATGGAGGAAATGAGGCTTTGAGTTGGTTTCTGTTATTATGGCAAATACTTGCAATAATCAACTATCTTAGTTACTGTAGTGGTTGATGCAATGTGTCAACTTGGCTGAATGACTCAGTGGCCTGATTCCCTGTTGGTGGGAGCCCCACTCTAGGGTACAATCGGTTCCTCCCTAAAGCGTGACCAAGGCCTGCCTAGGATATGATGGGCTTTCTACCTAGAGAAGGATCATGGCCCATCCTGGGGTATGATTGGTTCCACCCTAGGGCTCAATGGCCCCACGTCAGAATGACTGAGCACAAAAAGACTTTTTAAAGGGCTGGAGAAGGAGTCAACACTTCACTTCACTGAAGAAGCTTTAGTCTTCCCATTCAGCCTGGACTTCATCATCTGGCTTGCAGCGCAGACTCTTCGGCCTCCAGCTTGGATCTTTCGCCATCCATTGCAGACTCTTCAGCATTCATTACAGACACTTCAGTCTTCCAGAACAGAACCCATTAGCTGACAGATAGAGACTTACACGGAGTGCTGCAGTGAAGTCCAGACCTTGGGGTTGAATTCTTCAGTCCAGAGCATGCAGATACCCTGTGCACGCTTCCTCATCTGACTCGGTGGCTGACTACTGTAAGCCAATTTTATAATTCCTTATAGATTGTATATTTCAAGTTAATATCCATTCCTTATGTTATATCTATTCTGCTCCTCCAAGTGAAACCCTGACCAATACAGAAACTTTACCATTGCTGGGACAAAATACTTGACAACTACAAATTAAAGATTGCAGTAAACCCAGGATCACACACCTATGATCTTGTGTCAATGTGTCACACCCATGATCCAGCCACGTCCTCAAAGGCCCACTTATGAACACAGGAGGCTTTGTATAGAGCACTGAGTGGGAAAAAAGAGGATGTGGACTCAATAGTCCAAGTAGCTTTGTTACTAATGCTGAGAGGGACCTCTCTGTGTCAGAAAAATATAGTTGACTCAGGCAAAAGGCTTTATACCATTTTTGGCAAGGTTTTGAGGGGACAGGTTGGAGAAATGGCAGGACTGAGGCTTGTTGATGTGTCCTCTGCAGCCTAATGATGTGCCCTCCTTGACTTATTGATATGTCTTCTAGGAAACACATGTGACCGAGGTAAAATGAAACCTACATTTCTCTGAAGAGGTCAGGCTCATTCACACTGGTGGTGTCCTTGTCTGGATTCTATCCTTCCTGGCTTCAAAGAGGAGTAGGGAAATAGGTTGTCATTCTTTTCTTGACTAATCATGACACTGAAGTTTTTGGGTTTGTTTTGTTTTAAGAAAGAAGATCATTTGGGGCTATTATAGAGAAGTCTCCCAAGATATGGCCAGCATTAATTCTTAAAAACATCTTTGGAAGGGATAAATTATGCATGGAATAAGAATAAAAATGTAATGAGCATTAAGGAGGCTAGAAAGGTAGGAGCCAGTGAAGAGGAAGATGAAGCAGATCACTGGAAAAGACTTTAAGGAGTTGGGAAGTCCATTCATAAAGGAGTTTTATCCTGCTTCTGATAAGAGTGGATTTGTTGGTATAAAGGCAGCACTGCTCTTGGAAGGGTGCACGTATGCAAGCCTGCTAGGAGATCAAGGCCTTTTTGGTTTTGCAGGACAACTGAAGCCAGAGGATCTGCTTGCTCTTCCAGTTGGTCAGACTTCACTCACTCAGCAAGATTTTTGACAGCTTGGAAAACTCCTGGGACCCTAATTCCCATTTCAGTTTCTGTAATTATTCCTATGGTGGCCATTAATGGGTGCATTGCGCCCAGATATGGGTGATGCAGGATGTAGGGATGGGTACATAAGATGTGGCCAAGGAAAGGGTAGCAGTGATAAGGCCTAATATACCAGTTCTAGTTTTGTTGGTAGGTAGGTAAATGTGTGCTTTGTCTCTGCACACCCAGCAGATGTCTGCCTAAGGAAAAGTTTGATCTCTTTCAAGAGATTGAGAGACAGGAAGAGGCCTAGAGGTAGATTAGGAAATAAATGTCAGACTGCCTTGAAGCTGTGCCATATAAAGAAGGGGGAGCTAAAAGTTGCAGCTGTCAAAGGGGAAAAGGGTAAAGCTAATTGTAATGCTTCAGGACCCTCTTGGCTAAGAATATTGAATTTTTTATTTAGGAAGAGTCTGATATTGAGTGTAGTGATGAACCTGCATTTTGGGGTATATGTATGGGCGAGGGATCTGTCCTTCAAGGGATTATTTGTCCTTGTCTTAGTTACTTGTACTTGTTGCTGGGACAAATACTCAACACTCAAAATGAAGGAAGGAAAGTTTTATTTAGCTCACAGTTACTAGAGGTTTCAGTCCATATTTGGCTGCCCAAGGCTGAGTGGAACAGGACAGAGGGGATCCAGTTCATGGCGGCAGAACAGCAACAGTCTTGATAGAGGCAGCCAACCCACCAGGGCAGCAGAGAGCAATAGCGTGAGTCTGTTTCTCTGTCTCTCTTTATATTACATTCAGGCTCTCTGCCTTAGGATATCCACCCTACACCATATCCATAGTCCCAGCAGTACTCAGATCCATAATCTCATCAGTACTAAAAACACATAATCCCAGTGAATCATGAGTCAAGTCTCAAACTCTAGAAGTTCCTGCCCTGTGATTGCATGAGGTTTGGGGGGGACAAAATTCAGATGTGGCATTTAGACTGACTTTGTAGGAAGTACATACAGATGACCATAAAAAATGATCTTAGATGGTCAAAGTTTTGATCAGAATGTGGGAGGAAATGATAGTAGCTTCACAGAGGAAATGGTCTAAGGAGCCAAATGGAGCAAAGTAGTCTTGCATAGTTGAAAAATTTCACAGAGAAGAAGATTGAGTTAGATGTAGTCCATTAGGGGGACTTGCTATGGCCTGTTGTGACAGTCAGTGAGCTTTTAAAGCCTTTTTAATATCCTTTACTGAACCTGGGAGTCTGATGTGAGATGCTCCAGCTACAGCTGTAGCACTGAGACTGGCAGTTTTGGTGAAGTGTTGCTCTGCAGATATATTTATCTATGTTCCAAGAATCTCAAGGGAACTGAGAATAAGTTTGCCAATAAGAGGTCTGAGTTTGAAAATGGCAAAAAATAGGAATTTAGTCCAGTCTAAGTGAACATGGAGGGAAAACTTTGTTAAGTTCTGTTGAAGAAGTTGCTTAGCCTTTTCAACATTATCTGAAGAATGGGGTTGATACGTGACGTGGATCTTCCTGTTTATACTTGGGGAGGCTTCCTGTTTTATGATTTGTGAAGCAGATTCAGGATCATTAATGGCTTGCATGGAGGTTGAAAATCTGAAGGACGGGATGATGGCAGTGAATAGGATATGTGCTGATGTGGACGCCCTTTTGCTTAGTGTAGGAAAGGCCTCTATCTGTCGTGAGAAGAGGTCCACTAAGGTAAGGAAGTATTATATCTTTATTAGAATAATATAACAACAGTCTACTTGATAGTCAGTGCTGGGGAGGGACGCCCAAAATTGACAGATGGGGAATGGAGTTGATCGTAGGTGGCTTTGGGGTTGGTGATTTGGTACATGGAAAATTGGACGACAATCTTCTTCAGGGAGGTCCTAACCCTAAAAGTAACACTTATATGAATCTGTGGGAATTAGAGTATAAGGAATTATCTAGTTATGAAAGGGGAAAAGAGTTTGTTTGAAAGCTTTCAGGCAGGACCAATTTCTTTCATAGGGAAGCCATAACTCTTCCTCTTGTCATTCCCTCTATTGAATAGAATTATTTATTGGGATGAGTAGAAAAATATATGAGGGAATGGAAAGTAAAGAATGGAGGGAGGGTCAGTAGCTTCCAGTATTGCTACTGTAACAGGTTCATTATTTCCACATATGATTTGAGATTTTCATGTATTTTTATTCATTTTAATGTGAAAAAATATAAAATATCAATGAAAGAGTTTCAAAGCAGATTATTGTAATAGTTATAATAATTAATACATTGCATATTATTGTTTTCCTAGTAGTTATTAAGACGATAAGATGCAGACATGATATCTTATGTAAACAATATTAGTACAAACCTTTCTTCTCAATGAAGAGAAAGTAACTATATCTATCCTATCTTGTATATACATATAATTTACACACACACACACACACACACACACACACACACACACACACACAGAAAATTGGTACTTTATTTATATCCCCCTTTTTTTGTTTTGTTTTGTCAGAAATAGATATTCCATTATTGTTAGAGAAGCTGTATTTTGAGAAGTCTTTAAAGGACCTTTTCATATTTGATGCCAGACCAAAGATTGCAGGTATTTATATCCAGCAAAAAACCCAATATAATCTAATATTCCATAGTAGTATTGGGTTATTAGCACAACTGGCAATTGCCAAAGTTGTTGATGTCAGCCTTTTACAGCTCAGCATGTTAATATAGCTTTATTTTTATACCTCATGGCTACACTTTTCTGCCAGATGGTTAAGACCAAGTTGAAGCAAGACTTATATAACTGAAACTATAAATCTTGCTATCTGATAAGGTCGGTCAAATCCCCTCAGGATTTACCCTAGAACCACGTACAGCACCTTACGGTTCTTCTGTCAGTGTCAGCCATGTAGCTAAGTCACGGCCGTTGTTTGACCAACTTGCTCTCTGTGAAAGCCTGAGAATTTGTTTTTTCTCTCTAGTGATTCTCCTTAGGCATACTGTACATCACTGGTCACTTTCCTCTGTGGCTCCATAATTTCCTTGATCAGAAAATTTGGGACATCACTGAACTACAGGATGTCACATCTCAGGTTCTCTTATGTCTTGAATCTTCACTGGCCTTGTAGAGCTAGGATCAAAGATTGGCTATACTTGTAGCTTCTCTATTTCTCTAATTTTTGGTTCATAAACTTTAGTTTTAAACATCCAGGAGAGAAGTTTAATGCTATTGTTGCTTTGCAACAGAAGCAGTTGAGGAGCTGAGGAGATAGCTCAGTAGAAAAAGCACTTGCCTGGCAAGTGCAAGATACTGAATCCAATTTCCGGTAAAAAAAAAAAAAAAAAAAAAAAAAAAAAAAAAAAAAAAAAAAAAAAAAAAAAAAAAAAAAAAAAAAAAAAAAAAAAAAAAAAAAAAAAAAAAAAAAAAAAAAAAAAAAAAAAAAAAAAAAAAAAAAAAAAAAAAAAAAAAAAAAAAAAAAAAAAAAAAAAAAAAAAAAA
>PVJA010001238.1:0-42415 GCA_004027025.1 Myocastor coypus | reverse complement strand
TTGTCTGAATATTAAATACCTTCAATATGGGATAGAACTGCTCTTTTCCAACACCTACAGATATTCTAAATTTTATATCTCTAAAGATTGTGAAAAAAAAAAAACAGTTACACATTTTTACATAGAAATTTAGAAATCACACCATTTCTAAATATCAGGAGAGTCCTATGACTTTCTTTTGAGATGCTGACCTCGTGATTAAGTCTTGGATGCCCCTTGTAGTGATTGATAGTGGCTCTATGGAATAGAAGAGCTGCCTCTAGACAGTCTTGAATTAGTGACCCATTTTACATAGAGACTTTTTTTGTGCTTAGGAATCCCTTTGCATGCCATATTTGGACATTTGAGTGTAGGACATTAAATGCATATTTGCAGTCTGTATAAATGTTGATGATTTTGTCTTTTACAAGAGTGAGAGCTCTAGTGAGTGGGATGAGATCTGCCTGCTGTGAAATCGTCCCTGTGGGGAGTACTGCCACCTCGATTACTTCTTGGGAAGGGTGGGAAGACTGACTATCATGAGAGCCTTTGGCAATGCCAGGGAAGGGGTGATCTTTGAAGTGCTTCCATCAATGATTCAGTCAGGGGATCCTGGAAGACGTTCAGTTTAAATGACAAAAGTGAGTGAGAGTAAAATCGAGGAGTTGGTATACTCATTTTGAGGGTTTGAGCCTGGGGCCTGAAGTATTGGGAGGAGGTTGACTGAGATGTTAGGACTTGAACTCAGGACAGAGAAAGAAGGATGAAAGCACAGTGGCTGAAAATGTTAAACAGACTGCAAAGAGTATAGCTGTAGGGGTCATAATCATTTGGGTATTGGAGATTAGGAATGTGGCTGCTGCTAAAACTTGTAAAAGTCAACCTTTTATCGTATGGTCCAGCTGTTGGATTAAACAAGCAACAGGCTAGAGGAAGTCTCCAGCTGACTGTACAAGTAGCCTTAATACTTGTTCTTTCTTGGAGGCTACACAGAAGGAATGCTTTATTAACACTGAATAGGATTGAAGTGGGAGCCTTGAGGAACGCCTGTTTGAGACCCCCCAAAGGAAGTGAGAATTAAATCTGTTTTGGGGATTCTTTTTGAGGATCCCCTTGGGAAACCTCATAGAGGGGTTTTACAATGAATGAGAAATTTGGGCCCCAAAGCCTAAGATGACTCAGAAGCTCCAGGAAAGCAAAGAGATCTTGTTTCTCTTGTGGGTAAAGGAAAACTGTTAATATTCTGTTGTCAGAAGTTATTGCGCAGCTAGTGGTAAGGCTAAGGTGAAGGGCCTAGGTAAGTGAAATCTTGCTGTACTAGCTGGGCCTTGTGCTCTGAGTCGTAGTATCCCTTTCCCATATAAACTTGAGAAGGAAAATAATGTGGGGTGTAGAGTTATTTTTCGTGGAGCTGAAAAGCAAAATGCTGTATTGGAGCATGTAGCTAGAGGCCTAGGAGGCCTAGGAGTTGGAGGTCCTTTCGTAAGGCTTGACCAATAAAATGGGGGCTACTGTGAAATCCATGGGGGAAGAACTATCTATGTGAGTTGTTGGGTGAAGAGAAATATGGGGTTTATCAAGGTCAAGGCAAATAGTTGTTGGGAAACACGACTGAGGGGATTAGGAAAGAAGGCATCTTAGAAGTCTAAAACATTAAAATATTGAGTATTAGAGGAAATAGGGGAGAGTAGTGTATAGAGATTGGGGGCCTACACACTACTCTCTCATAGTTGTAGATGTGTGGCACCTACAGCATTACTAATCTTTTAGTAATGGAGATTACTGCATCCAGAGATTTTGGACCAATCAGAAGAAGTCACCAGGCTTTTTTTTTTTTTTTTTTTTTTTTTTTTTTTTTTTTTTTTTTTTTTTTTTTTTTTTTTTTTTTTTTTTTTTTTTTTTTTTTTTCTTTAACAGGAAGGATGGGAGAGTGGTGTGGAAGTGGGTAGGAGTAAAAATTTGGGCTTTGAAAAAGTAGTTGATAATGTGCTAGATGCCAAGATGGGGATAGGTACTAAGGGGGTATTCAATTGTGATCTGGCCTATCAGAGTGTTCAAGTTGATATATCAACTGGAGGTCTCCGAGCTCGGCCCTGGGAACTGCTTGAGCTGCCTTAGCATGCCTTGTTTGAGTGCTGCTGGTGGTGGAGCTCAGTAATGTGGCTTTCATCCCCCAGAGAACCATACTCCCTTTCGTCATCAGTAAGGGTGGACAAGAGTACAAAGTGAATATTACTCCAAGTGAGGTCATACCTTTGAGTAAGAAGAATTCTATTAGGATTTTCTAAGGATTCCTTTTTGATGGGAATATTTTAGATTAGTAATTGAGAAAGAAATATGAACATGCATGGGTTGCTCAATGCTTGCTTCCTCACTGAGGGATAGAATGGAATGAGAAGTGATCTGGGGAGGTATCAGGTGAGAAGAAAGTTAGAGAGCATGTCTGAGGGGGAATAAGTTTGAGAGCTTATCTGAGCGTGTTCGGGCTGGAGGAGATGGGTAGGCCGAGGGATGATGGAGAATAGGTTGAAAATTCAGAGGAAGGTGCTGATGGTTAGAAGGGATGTGATGTTGGTTAAGGTCTTTGAGAAAGCAGAAGTGAACGGGTAAGGAATGGTTGGGGGAAGAAATTTGTTAGGAGAGAGAAAGGTAAAGATGTGTTACTGTTGGGCTGGGGGCAGGAACAGGAGTTTATGTTCTGTTAGCTCTTTATTCAGCAAAATAGAATCTGGAAGGAGAAAGAGCAGGACAGACAAAAGTTTGCTTGTGGAGAATGAAACCATTGTGAATACACAGAATCACTCGCTTTTCTTCATTTCTCTGGAGAAAGCAATCAAGGTGTTCGATAGTTTGGAAAATTAATGTACCCTCAGTTGGCCAGTGTGACTCATTGCCGTGTCTCTACTGGGTCCATATGGAAGCGGAGGAAAAAGAGTTTCTTTTTATAGCTAATGCCTCTGTTTAGTCCCAACTTGGGAAGAATATGCATGATACAACTGAGAGATGTGTCTTCCAATGTTTTTGAAGGAGAATTGCCCATCGTGGTGGTTGGGAGGGTAAGAAGGTAACAGATTCAGGAAGCAGGTCATACCACAGCATCTCTCTCCTTTGGGAGTGTATGGGCTCCTAGGGCTGATGATATGGTCCCATGAGCTAAAAAGAAGCACCTCTCACGGGGTGCAAGAGGATCTCCTTTTGCATTGTTCTCAAATTGTGAGTGGGAAGGAAGGGAAAAGGGTTAGAGCAAAAAAAAAAAAAAGGCATGGTAAGAGAAAGTATTGACAGAATCTTACCCTCTCAAAATTGGCAGTGGATTAGTAGCCAGTGTGGATATCTGTTTTGAGGTCTGGCAAGGTGGTCTAAATGGAGGGTTTAGGGGAAGGGAAGGGAATGTTGGTTACTCAGGTGGCAGTCCAGGTTCAAAGATTGCCCTGGAAATTTGGGTAGATGATCAAAGGGTAGACTTGGTCAAAGTCCCACAATCATTCCGCAGAGGACAACCAAGCGCATGCAACCAACTCTTCAAGAAGGAGGGAAACAGAGCAGTAGACGGGAGCCTCTGGGAATCTAGGAGTAAGCCCTGGATGAGCTCCCATTGTCTACTGATTCCTACGTTGCAAAAGAGCCCCTTCTCTATGTCTTTGATTTATCTGTTTCTAGATTTCAGGGGAAGCTGAGTAGGAAAAAGGGGAATGCAAACTCAGTAGGTGAAGCAGGCTTATTGCCAAACCTGAGAGGTTCCCTCTCTGTATAAGCAGAACAGAGAAGGTGTCTCTTATAGGCTGAGGGTTTTTTTTTTTAAATAGCACATTTTGGCAGGCTTTTGAGGTGATGGGTCAGAGAAACTAATGGGATGTGCTTCCTAAATGTGTCTTCTGTGACCTGCGACCTGTTGGCATGTCCTCTAGGGACTGCTTGTGACCTAAGTAACATGAAGTCTATGTTTCTCTAACATGACAGGCAGACTTATTTGAACTGGTAGTGGATCTCTCCAGGTTCTATGGGAACATCCAGATAAAAGCCAAAGACAAATTCATGAAGAGAAAATCTTTCTTTAATATCCAGTCGTATCCTTCCTATATTTTAGCTCTCATCCCTAGTAACCTACGTAATTGTACAGTCCTCCAATGCTCTATAGCTATATATAATTTGTTGTTTGACTCTGAAGATCAGCTTTTAATTTAAATTTATGCTTTAGTTTTTAGATTTCTCCAATATTTTTTTCTAAGTCTTTTTGGAGACATTTTTAATAATACGTGCTTTCCTTGTTTATGTATTACATTCAAAATTTCAGATCACTAAACAACTCAATAATTGTATATTTCATGTCACAGTGTAATTCTTATTTTATTTTTTAAATTTAGTTTTATTTTATATTGAAGAGTAAAAATAAAAGCAAGAACACAAATCAGATAGACAGAAACAGGGTAACATACAATAATACACATGTTATAGATTTTCAAACAATAGCTGATTAACAATGGTTGATATATTATCTATTTTTATCATCAAATTTGTTGCTCAAACATAGTTATGTATGTTTGGACATATGATTGGATAACACCACTTGCTTTCAAGAAGCCTTAATTTTTTTTCTTATTTCTTTTTTTTTCTTCTTCTTTTACCTTTTAAAAAATATTGTAAAGAGAATTTAGTAATAACTGATATGGCATTAGAAATGGTGCACATTTAGAATACCAAAATGACACTTATTCAAGCATGGCTTTTATATTGCACATTGCTATCCTCAAGGTAGAACACAGGTAGCAGTGTACTGAGTTAGTTAAGGTGAAAATTCCATACATTAACTGCTATTTTCAGGAAAAAAAAAAAAAAAAAAAACAAAAAACTGACACAAATTGCTAGTACAATTACCTCCGCCGCCCTGTATATATGCTTGCGTGTTTTCCCCCTTCCTCTTTCCCTATAATTTCTCCTTTCTCTCATCTTCATTGTTTCATCCTTAAGTTTCGTTTCTTTCCATTTTAGTATATCTGTTATCCCTTTCAGTTTTTATTTCTTCTTTTGGGTTCTTACACTAGAGAGACAATACATTATTTATACATAGGGACCTGATTTATTTCATTTATGAGTATAGCCTCTGGTGGCATCCACTGACTTACGAAGGCTTTGAGTTTGTCTTTCTTTATAGATGAGTAATACTCCATTGTATAAAGATATGACATTTTTTCATTAATTCCTCATTTTGACTGTTTCCAAGATTTGGCTACGACATATTGTGCTGCTATAAACATAGGTGCACTTATATCACTAAGGTATAATGTTTTCAGCTCTTTTGGGTACATACCCAGAAGGGGAATAGCTGAATTGAATGGGATTTCCAGTCCTTGGTTTTTGAGGAGTCTCCACACTGATTTCCACAGTGTTTGTACCATTTACATCTTACCAATCATAGGGGAGGGTTCCTTTATCCTCACAGCCTCTCTATCATTTGTTATTAGTTGATTATAGAGAAGTTTCTACATGTCAAAAGAAATCACCAACAGAGTGAAAAGACAACCCACAAATGTGGAAAAAAATCAAACCAGTAATCAGTCATAAAAGGTCTTCTACCTAGAATATATAAAAATTTTTTAAAAAATAAGGCCCCCAAATTTAAGATACAGTCCAAAAATGGGCATTTGAGATGAATACACAATTCTCAGAGGAGGAAACACAAGAGGCAAGTAAATACCTGAAAAAATGCTGCACATCACTAGCCATTTGAGAAATGCAAATTAAAACATCACTGAGATACCATCTCACCCCAGAAAGAATGGCTATTATAAAGAAATCAAATACTTTATTTTATAAATTGAATATGCTATGCAATCACAATTTTAACTTTTGTTCATAATACTTCAGCAGTCTGAGGCCATTCAGATGCGTGGTTCATGGTTTTTGCTCATCTAAATCACGGGGTCTTATTTCATTGCATATTTTGAATATAACTTAATCTGTCGGAATCTTGAACCTAAATTATGGATGCTTCCTTTCAGATATGATTTGTATTTGCTTCTGCTAGCAGACAGGCAAAGCTATCATCCTTGAACAGCCTTAACTCCATTAGAAGGTCTCTGCTTAATGATGAATATTCAGGTTTTGCTTTTCCATCTGGAGGTAAGCAGAAGCCCCTGTACTGGGACTGAGATTCTGATAAAGGAAAACGCCTCCAGTACAGTCTTTCTTTTTGTTGACATACTTTGTTCCCATCCCCTGCCACAGCTATCTTCTCTGGGTCTCATCTTCTGTTCTTGTTGGTGGTTTCAGCTATTACAGGGTGTTTATTTTCTCGTGAACCTTGTAATATCTTTCAGATTCCATACAGAGTACTTTATATAGAACATTTCTCAGGGAAAGCCTGTCAACATTTCTTGAGCAGGTGTCATTCATGAGATCTGATCTCCTCAGATTAAATTAACTTCTAAGCCTGTATTATTCTTAAAATATGTTGGAAAGAAAATGAAGTAGAAAGTAAAATTATTCATATATCATAATTTAAGAATGCTTATCACTTTGAATATTTTCCATTATATATGTTGAAAACATGGTAGACATGGGAATGTGATGTGGATAATGGCCAAGGTTGGAAAGAGCTTTTTATTTTAACACACATTTGTTCAATTTTACCAGTATATTTTACTCAGTATATATTTATAATTAGGCATGTATAAATTAGATAAAATTATACAATCTGCTTCCATATCTTGGAAGACAAGGGTTCCACATTTATTTATCAACCATGGAACAAAAATATTTGGAAAACATTGTTTCTTTGTTGAGTACATAAAGACATTTTTTTCTTATCATTATTCCTTAAACATTAAGTTACAACCAATAGTTATATAGTGTTTGTTTTCTCCTAGAAATGACTTACAGTACATGAGAGGATATGTATAGGTGATATGCGAATACTATGTCATTTTATTAGTGAGATTTGTGCATCTGAGGATTTTGCTATCTATGCGAACTTGGTACTAGTACTAGTACCAAGGATGACCATAGCTAGCTTTCTGGAAAATTTGGTTCCCTGTCAAATTGCTAGAGCTCATGACTCTATTACTAAAAGTTGTGTGACTGCTTATGTTAGTTGAAGTCTATCACTTTAAGTAGTCTGCAGATCGGTGAATCATATTTCTGCCATAATGTAATATAGTCTCACTGTTGTAAGCATTTTAAAATTATTTACACAGAATACATCTACTGGTAGGTTTTGAACAATGTGAAACAAATTTGGAATTCTGCAACTCAACTCATTAACAAACTGCTCCTCAATCCACCCTATTCGTGACTCAAGTGAACTCTGCTGTAAACCAGCCCACGACCCAGCATTCTACTGATGGGTGGATATTGGGCTCCTTAATTATCATACTGAAAGTTAAGATCTATACTACTGACATAACTTTGCTCATCAAATCTGTAATTCACATAGAAAATAAAATGACGTTAACCTGTCCTAAGATGACATTGGATTCTAGGCTTATTCCAGATACTCTTTCATCTTCTGTTGAGCAGAGGTCATTTATTCTGGGTATAAGAACAACATACAAATTGAGCATATATGCAGGATAGTTTAGATAATCATACTGCTGGTTTCTGCTGGTCTTTTGAGAGAAGTAGTTAATGCTTACTTTTTTTTCTTTCTATTCTGTTTTTTTCTTTTGAATTTCTTACTTTTTGTTATTTTTATTGTTGTCATTGTTCTATTTTGTTTTCCTTTAAATCAGTCTTGCATGTTTATATCTGTAATCTAAACATCTCATTTGAAGATAACAGCATGCAATACAGCAACCATTGCTGAATGCCTATTACTTTGTTTAGTGAAATTTTGTGTTGATTCTAATGCAGCTTTTTCTAGCACTACTTTGTATCGTTTAATTTTTTAAAGAAAAGCAACAACATACAAGTTTGTTGTTTTTATACCACGATATCCTTTTTTCCTTTTGTATTCTATGAAATGGCGTTATTTCCAAAGAAGTACACCATCTTTTATTATTTAATATTAAATGTTGGCTTAATTCTAATAATTCTGTCATGCACTAATCAACTATTGCTGAACTTATTTTTTATTTTTTTTTATTGCTGGACTTAACAGTAAGAGATATAGTGAAATGTTATTTTACTTAAGGTTATGTGAATTTAGTTTTAAAGTATTCCACTAAAGTCTGGATGCCTAAACAACATAAAATGTCAAACTGTCTTTCAGTTAGGCAATTTACAAAAATTATTCAACCTCATTAGAGAATAAACATAAGCTTAAAAGAGAGCATAACTTAATGTGCAGATTGGAAGTCTTGCACATTATTTAGTGACTACAGAAGAGTGAACGGATTCAGAAGTTTGATCTAGATTTTATGCCCTCCTCTATTGAGAATTAAATAATATACATTTAGATTGAAATCGTGAATTATTTACTCCACAAAAATAATGTGTCACATTATAATCTATGTGTCTTCAGAAATAGTCCTACCTGTAAAACAATGAAAAGTAACAGAAATATTTTCCAATGGAATCTTCTTGGCCTAAATACATGAGGTCCTATCTATTAGTAATTTTCACGCTTCCAGGAGAGTTCAGCGCCTGTTAATTACCCTCTGCATAGGCAGTTATGTGATGAATGTCATTTAAGCAGCAGGGGCAAAGAACTGGCCTAAGTAACTGAAGAGTGTACAAAAAAAGGAATGCAATTACTAAAATGCTAAGATATGCAGGCATTGGATACATGATCAGAAATTCTAAAACTGCTTTTGTTATCATCTTCCTGCCAATCATCTATCTCAGATCAAGATCAGGTCTATAGAACTGTGGACCAAGACTGTGGAAACAATGAAAGTTAGATCCCCAGAGTGGGAGCATGATCAGTTTGTTGTTAAGAAAACCTGCTCTCTTTCAGCTCAGAAAACAAAGGCTTCTTTATAATGCTTTGAGACAACAGGTTACAGACATAAGGACAGTAGATAGGATGTGACTTTTTTAAACTGAGAATGTATTGTCACATGTGTTAGGAACATAACTAGAGTTGCTTCACTGCAGCCAACCAAAACAAGTTATTTACACTTGGTTGTCATCCTATTGTGGGCAAAGTTTGTTTTGCATAAGGTTTGCAGCCTTACAGACAGTAGATTGTAGTTTCAGTCTCCAGGCTACTAGGCCATCTGTGTATCATGTTAATAGCTAGTTTATTTTTCACACTTCAGTTTTCTTTCCTACTTTTTGCAAATAATAAAGATACAGGTATAGTTTTATGAAAATACACAAATGAACACTTACTCTGTTTTCTCATTAAACTTTTGGCCTTCTAATCAAAACCGTTACTGTGTTTTATCAAGTTCAGTCCTGAGGGCACTTGTGTGAGAATCTACCTGAGACATTTATTCAGAATTTAGGATCCTGACCCTACTTCCAAGAATACCCATGTGAACTCTGTGTGTAGTGCTGCTGTTGGAGATTAGCGCTGACCTGATGAACTTGCGCTGAGAACAACTTCTTAGCCTCTTCGCCAGGTCTTTAAAAATAGCAGCTTAAGAAACCTCTGAGAACTGGTGTCTACATTTTATTGTTTATCTTTTAATCAACTTATAAACCATAAATATTTGAAAAGAGGAAGAAGAAAGGCGCCATCCAAAACATAACTAATTAGCCTTTGGAGGTTATATAATTCATTATAATTTTTTTTTTTTCTGGACAATTTTTTAAAAGGTTCAAATTCATTACAAATCAGTAAAAACAAAAAGTTGTAACTCCTGGGGAAATTCTAGTGTTACATGCAAGTGTGGAAGGCAAAACACTTTTTGATAATCTCCATGCCCCACTCCATGCATTTTCTAATACGCCTGAAAAACTTGTTTTGCATTTGTTTTCCCATCACAATGTATTCAGCTAACCCTACTGATATTATCACCATCTCTGTTTATTTATTTTTTTGGGTGAGTTTATCTTCCTGAGTTCCCAGAACACTTGAGACAGACAGATGGGCTCATAGTGCACACCATTTGTGTTTATTTGCTACCCAAAAACTGCCTTACCTCACATTATGCTGTGAAGCACAAAACACAACCCCTTCCTGGTACTGGAGTGGACACGAGCATGCCTGTTGGCCGTGGGCAGTGACACAGCTCATCTGCTCCCATTCTTTCTTCTTCTTTCTCAAACCCAATGATGCTCTTGGTATTTAACAAATCCAGGGGACTTTGCTTCTATGCACTCAGATGAATCAGAAAGTGAATCCCACTTGCCCTTCTTAAAACAGAACTCCTCTACTGCTTTTCTTGTCAGAGTTGTTGGCAGAGAACAACTTTGAATCCATGTGTTTGGAGCTAAGCTTCCCGTGCCTCTTGCTGCCACTGCCACAGAGCGGCTTGCGCTTATGGCCACCGTGGCTCTTGCGGGTATGAGGCTGGCCACCTGCCTGCAGGAGCTCTGCTGAGTCTCACATACTTGACACCACATTGTCCTGAGTCTCCAAGCTCTGTATTTCAGGAGAACTGGGTCATGACTGGTACTCAATTCCATTCCCCAAGTGGATTCACTATACATGTGATCATTGGTATTTTTCTGCTTTACAACTTTTAATTACTATGAATGGAAAGAATAGATATTAGGAATTTTGATCTTGTCTATTGAGGAAGTCCCTGTAGGGGACTCACCTGGGTGAGTCTCCTGGAAAGAAGATCAGTTGTCTCCATTTTGGCTGAGCCTGATCCTATTTCTATGTATTGACATGTGCAGAGTTGGATACCACTTTTCTTGTCCCCTATATTGGCTTTAAGCAATGCATATCTGTCCAGCCAAAGTGCTGGTGGTAATCTTGGAAGATGGCAGGCAGTGTCTCTCCTGCCTCCCTATTTTTCCCTTGTGTAGGCCTGGAAGAGGAAGGATAAAGAGCCAACTCATCATGCTGTCAGTGTCCATGGTGATTGAGCCTCAAGATAAAGGCTATGACCTTGGAGCTTGAAAGATTACATATCAGAGCTGAAGTACAGACCTCAAAACATTATGGACATTCTCAAGTGTGTCACACAGATTATTCTTTTTGTATATTCTTTTCTGTACATTGAAGAAGTGATTTTAGGCCTCTCACCTAGCTCAGTTCACAGAACTCACCTATTTGCTACCATTCTTAGAGTCTGTGATCTTCAAGCCACTCCTTTCTTCATGAACTACTAATAAAACCTGAGCTTGGCCCTGGGGTTGAGGCCTTTATTTAGAATAACCATCATCTTGGCTGAATTTAGGATCTCTTGGCTCCCAATAACTACAAATATGCCTTAGGGTCTTTGTTCTCACCATGGGTTGAGCTGGAAGTGGTAGATTATAATTAACTCCCTAGAATTTCAATAACTTTTCCTTGTGATTATAAGTATAAACTTTCTGGCCCAGGACAAGGTTGGAGAAGGGCTCCCTGTACTTCCTCAACTGGAAAGGGCTTTTTCTGAACCCCATGTTTTGAAGCCTTAAAATTTCTTACGTCCACAGTCAATTCTTCATGTTATTCCCTCATCCCCAAAAGAAAACTATTCCAACTTTGTGAGGTAACTGATTGTACACATAAAATACATCACAGATTAAAGGTAAACATCTTCCATGTTCAAGAACCAAAAGCACCTTAGCCATAGACTGGGCAGAGGAATTTACTCAAGAAACCCATCAACTCCTTGTTGTGCTGGCTTATAATTTCTTCATGCCAGGGTTCTGTCCAAGAACCTAGAATGATCTCCTCCTGCTTGGCATAGTAAAACCTAATTTATCTATGTGGCTTGAAGTGTTCTTTGCCATGTGGACTCTCCCAGTTTTGAAAAGACACTTTTCATTTGAATTTCATCTCATGTTTGTCAGTCTCTTCCATAGCCACCATTCACCTAAGACCTGTCTCCAGCTCATTATCTTTTTCTGGAACGCTCTTCATTCTCCTTTCCTCTGATCAAAATACCACTCTCCCTTGTAGGATCTATTAATGCTCATCCTTTGGTGATTTTCCAGGGGTCACAAATCTCCCATTCTCTAATAACATGTAATCTACTCAGCACAGGGTAGCCTCAAGTATGATCACATCTGGGGAAGTTACTTCATCTCTAAAATGTAGAGTTCATTCTACTGGGGATGCAATTCATCCTTGAGATTTGAAGTTGATGATAGGAATAATCAAATATTTTTTTTTGTATCAGAAAGATCTTCACTTGGCTAAAACTGGGACTGCTATAGCTCCTGCTGTGGTCTGGGGACTCAGGGAAGAGGCTTCTTTCCATCTAGTGAGTGGGCAATACAGAACACAAAGAGTTTCCCACATGCTCCCAGGATGACCAGCCTGTCATTTGGGCTTATCTAGTGAATTTAAAATTATTATGTCTGTACTATTTTTGTTTCATTTGCACTCTTATGTTGCTTTTATCTTATCTTTGAAAAGATTTAATAACTTTGATTGTATGGTTAAAAGACATACTAACATTCTCAAGATGCCTGTAGGGTTGCTCATTTATTCTGAAAAGAATTAGCGAGCAAAGTGCAATTTTGTTCACGGGGATGGGAGGAGTGGGGGTGAGGGGGTGGAGATCAAGATTGGACTAGGGACTGAACACAGGACACTGACGCTGAGCTACAATCCCAGTTTTTTAATGAGTCTTAAAATGTTGCTAAGTTGTCTGGTCTGGGTTTGAACTTGCGATTCCTCATGCCTCAATTTCCTGAACACTGGGAATGCAGTTTTATGTCACGACGCCCATTGAAATTTCACTTTTATGATGTTCAGCAACACAAAGTCTCCACTCTGATTACCACACACAGTGGATATATTGTTAATTTAAATATGTAGGCAGTTTATAATTTTGTGCATATTTATGTACTGTTCTAGGATGCAAATAGAAGATCATGTTCTTCTCTTTAAGAATTTATGAACTATGGGCCAGTGAGATAACTTAGCAGACTAGAGTGCCTATTTAGGCAAGCTTAGGCAAGTGCAGGAATTGTGGTTCAACCCCAGCACCACACGCCTCACCAGCTCGGGTAGGCAGAGCTGGCCACAGAGTCTGGGTGTACTGAGGCACGCCTGTAATCCTAGTGCTGGGGAAACTGAAAACAGGAGGATCAGCACGATCTGAGCTACATGGTGAGATCCTGGCACAACCAAATACATTTTTAAAGAAGCAATAAATTACTGAGAAAGAAGTCAGAGTAGATAAAAACAGGAATTGAGAAATATAGAGATATTGCAGGGAGATAGTAATGGGAAAGTTTCCAAAAAATGTTGGCAAGTTTTTGCCACTAAAAACAGGAGGCTCTAACCTGGTCTTCAGACCATCTGGTCCTAGTCCTCTGTCAGCCCTTTTCTTTCATAAATCCTTGATGCTTTGCTTCCCCAGGCTTGGTTTCCACATGAATCAAATTCTTATGTCCTATTTTCCTGCATAGCCATATGACAGACATTCTCTTCCAGGGCAATTTTTGTGAGTCTCTTTCTGGTAACCAAAAAAAGCCCCAAACAAAAGGCATTTCTGTGAACATCTCTCCTAGAAAATAATTATAGGAGAATGCAATAGTAGTTTTTTTTTTTATCAAGTTTATTTTGAAATAGTTAATAACCCACATGTTTAGATGTTTGCAAGTAATTAGCCCTTTGAAAAGAATGTCTAGGTTAAAGAGTTTTACAAGAAGACATTTTCCTCCTTATGTGTCACTTCCTTTTTGACTCAGAGGAATTTGTTGAAGAATACCAAGTCCCAAAATACGTTGAAGTCCTCCACTAACTGCTCCTACTGACCTAAGAGAAGAATATCACTAGATATTATAAGCTCACCTTTAATAATTAGAATGTGCCCTAAGTCCTTTGGGGCAAGACCCTTTGATACCTTACAACATTTGTGGGTTTCATGTTAAATCTGCAGTACCAAAAAAAAAAAAAAAAATTCTTTGTACTCCTTGTCTACAGGAATTGTAGAATGCATCCAGATGTTGTGTCTGTGTCATTTTGACCTGAACAAGATTTAATACACAAAGACTGACACTCCCTTCTTTTCTTTCTTCCCTTTCTTCTTCCTTCTTTCCTTCCCTTTCATTCTTTCTTTCTTCTCTTTGTTTTGCCACTTTCCTTTCCCTCACACTCCCTGCTCAAAAAGTACTCACTAAAAACATGTGCATTTTAGTTCCTGCTGAAAGATAATTCTCTGAGATGAATTATTGGTATACTTTGCAGTGAGATCACTGCTTACAAGCCATAGGATTAATATGTGTTGCTTGGCCAATGTTAAGCTGGCTTTTGTCTCTGGCATTTCCTCCTTTCAGAGAAAGCGTTTTGATACTCCTTTGTGAAGACACACCAGAACCTTCTTTTGCTGTTCCTAACATAGATTCTGAAGATAACACTGAGACTTCTTTGCTTAATGGCTTCTAAAACAGAGTTCAAGTTCACCTATAACATGTTGTTCAGTGTAGTCTTCAGGGTATGCAAGCAGGTTATTTCAGAAGCTTGGGGTGGGTGACAAAGTGATATTGAAAATGAAGCTACTAGGTTTGTTTAAAGACCTGAGTTCTTCACTAAAACAACAATAGTTCCGCCACGATTATCCAGGTTCACTGCGTACCACTTGTCATGAGTCAGTACGTGTGTGCTCTGTGCACAGGCCAAAGTCTTTGGCCAGGTTTACAGGAGGCTTTCTGAGCACCTGCTTCCCCCTGGTTACTTATTGCATCTCACCTTCTACCACTCTTGCTCTTCTCAGGCTAGATTCCAGCTATGAAAGCTGACTCACGTCTCATTCAGTTTCTCTGGTGACTTCATTGACTTTCATGCCCATGATTTTGCCTTTTTTTTTTTTTTTTTTTTTTTTTTTTTTTTTTTTTTTTTTTTTTTTTTTTTTTTTTTTTTTTTTTTTTTTTTTTTTTTTTTTTTTTTTTTTTTTTTTTTTTTTTTTTTTTTTTTTTTTGTCTTTTTGAGACAGGGTCTCCCTGTACAGTTCAGGCTGGCCTTGAGCTCAGTTTTGTAGCCCAGGCTGGTCTTGAACTCTCACCAATCCTCCTGCCTCAGCCTCCCAGATTTTGCCTTTGATTGCGCCAATGAGTGGAAGCCACCCTGGGCTTCTCACCCTTGGAGTCTATTATTTATCCTTCAGGCTGAGCATTCCTTCGCTGAGTCACCTAGCTGGTTGCATCCCTCAACTTTGCCACATGCCGTATGGACTAGCCTCGGCACAGTCCTTTCTATCGTAAGCATAAGAAGCTGTGTGTTTAGTCTCTCCCGCAGGTTGTCCTACCCCAGAATCTTCATGGAATTTTTCGTTATTACATCTCTAACTTTCACTCAGTGTCTCCTAAATGCTTTCTCAGTATAAAAGCATGACTTGCACGAAGGTTAAAGTCAGACTGAGTCTAATTTGAATCTGAATTCTTCCTCTCATTTGTGGTGCGATCTTCACAACATAATTCATTCTGAAGGCAATTTTCTTATCTTCAAAATGGCGATTTATGTGATTTATTGTGCACAGCATTAGGCAAGTAAATGTAAAGACTTGGACATGATAATTCTTTTTCCTTCTTCTAACACGTTCCCAATCCATCTATCTGTCCATCCACCCATCCATCTCTCTTTCCTTCATTCCCTCCCTCTCTCCCCTCTCTCCCTCCTTCGTTTCCTTCCTCCCTCCCTCCTTCCCTTCTTTCCTTCCTTTCATCCTTCCTTCCTTCCTTCCTTCCTTCCTTCCTTCCTTCCTTCCTCCCTTCCTCCTTTCTTCACTGAGGAAGTCACTGAACATTTCATTCCATTGCTCAGAGTACAATTCAGACAAAGGCAGTAGTTAAAGAAGTCATTTGGAAACTCCATTTCTAGGGTCCTGTTTCTCTAGAGACCGACCAAATCTGGACAAGTCATGGTTCTGCCTGATATACAAAAAGGTAAGTCAAGAAAGCAGTGCAGACAAACCTGGAACTAATACTTATACTAACTTAGAGTATCATGAAGGCGCTTCAAAGCAGCTGGGGAAATTCATACTAAGTAGCGTAGAACAATTGTTTAGCTACATGGAAAAGTGTAAGATTTGCGCATTGTTATACAGATGTACTAGAGTTAAATATAAAAACTAGAACTAAGAAATAACCGGAAGTAAACCTGGGCCAGGGAGATGGTTCAGTAGTCTAAAGGGCCTGCTTAGGAAAGTTTAGGCAACTACAGGAAGTGCAGTTCAATCCCTGGCACCACATGTGGTGCCAGAAAAAAAAAGATAAAGAAACAAACCTAAGTAAGTTATCTTAGATGCAACAACAGTTTGCTTTGGCAAAAAGTAAAACTACGACACCTCAAACAAAAAACCGAAATAATTGATAGGTTTAGCTCCATTAAAATAATGTTTGCATATTACTAGGCCTGGCTGTAAAAATCAAAAAGGAAGTAATAAATATATATGAACCATAAGAACAGAACTTTTCTATTGGACAAGAAAAGATGGTATTATAGAAAAAAATAAGCATATAACCACATTATTGACAATAAAAAATATTTAAGCACTAATCTATGTTTATACATTATGCACAGTGACCTCATTAGTGATCAAAGAAATATCAATTAAACTAAGTAAATAGTTTACTTTTTGGCAAGGAGAGGTACCAGAGATCAAACTCAGGACCTTGCCCTTGCCAGTAAGCCACTTATACCACTGAGCTACCTCTTGGTCCCATAAGTGAGTATTATAAATGTGGTAGTAACACACAGTTTTGTCAAAGCTTGAGAAAATACGTATTTTGGCATAAATATTTTTACTATATATTGCTCTAATCAATGTGGAAGTTTAATAGGCCATCAAGATACACATAATTATGTCATGTGGTTCTTTTGATAGTATTGCTTGCAGACTGTCTTTGTTATTTCATTAGAAAGGCCGCCAAAATGCCATGTTCAGTCACTTTTTCTGCATGTATTATGATATTTTTTCATAGTGGTCATTGAACCAAGAACCTTCACAGTGAGATATATCCTCAACCCCTTTTAAGGTTTTATTATGGGATGGGGTCTCACCGAGTTGCTAGGTTGTCCAGGCCAAATTCATACTTGTTGCTGTTGCCCACAGTGCAAAACTTACAGGCATGTGGCATTGCATTTGAGTCTATGTGCATTAAGAGTAACCAAAACTAACATAATTTGTATATTTAAAATTTAAGTTTTCAGAATTTTTGTATCTATTAGGTATACATATTTAGAGTTTGTGCATCTTATGAATTTATGTTTTTGGAAGGCTTTTCACTATTTTTTACATATATATTTAGGTTTAAAAAGTGCCTACCAAAAGGACATGAATTTATTTTCATAAGAAATTAATCACCTAAAAATTTGTTGTAATGAAATAATCAAACATATATGACAACATTCTCACCTAAGTATAATGTATAATCGCACACTTTTAAAAGTGTCTAAATATTTAGTCATAATAAATTCGATACATTTTTACATGTAAAACTCCATAAAATCAGTGTGACAATCTGAATATAGATGTACATACAAGAAATGGTTATGTCAAATTTTTAAGTGATGAGAGAGGTCTATGTATACAGTTACAGAAGTTACTTACAGTGTGCTACTGATTTTTTAAAATAATTACAGTGGTCAAAAGCTATTCCTAACCAGGGGTGGTGGTGCACGCCTGTAATCCCAGCACTTAGGAGGCTGAGGAAGGAGGATCACTGCAAGTTCAAGATCAGCCTAGGCTACAAAAGTGAACTCTAGGCCAGCCTGAACTGCATAGCAAGACCTTGTCTCAAAAAGACCAAAAAAAAAAAAAAAAAAAAAGCTATTCTTAAACATATCCACATTTATTAGTTATATAATAAGGGAGAATATATCAATAATATTTTAAAATTAGCTCTCATGAGATTCTCATTCTCTCTCTCTCTCTCTCTCTCTCTCTCTCTCTGTTACATAATCTTCCCATGTGTATATCTTACAGTACTTCAAGGATGGAAAACATCTAACCCTGTTTGCTGTTTGCTTCCCTATTTTCCATTGCCACCACCACCATTTCTTTTCTCACTTTTCCAATCGGCCCTGTGCACGCAGACAGCACTGTTATTCTCAATGACTGTCCCAGCCAAGCTCCCACATAGAGTCCATGTGAGAGCAGGTAAGAGCAGCCAACAAAGAGACCTCCCTGAGAAGCAGTTTAGAAAAATCTGGCAGCACAGGCAGCAGCTAAAAGCATTCGCTTATCATTTTGTGTCTCAAGAGGTTTTCAGCCAAATACTTGAAATGTATATTTCAATATATATTTTATCAAAGAAGATTTTTATTCATCAAATACAACGTTCTCGCTAGTGTTTCCCTAAGTGAATCTGTTGCTATTGAAGGCCACTAGTTTCAACATCCTTCTCTCAATAAACAAGGAAGGCTCTATTTATATGTGCAAATTTTTCCTGTTGTTAATCTGGAAGCTGGGTGCTTTCCTTACTTTAATTTCTATCATTACTTTCAAGCATTTCACATTTATTTATTTCAAAAATCAATCTATTGATGTTTTACCAAGGGAGAGGCACAAATGAATATTCACTTTTCCTATGAGATCAGTAGTTCCATGAACCATTCCAGCCATGTTAATGTGTCTTAGATTACTGAGGAATGCTGAAAGATGCAGGGGTCAAGGGATTGATTTTTTGGAACAGCTGTTGTCTCTCAAGAATATCAGTGAAGAACTGTACAAGACACTGTTGTATTTGAATGACTCTTTCCTTTACCTGCATTATTTAGGTATGCTTGTTACATTTTCAATTCCTCAACTTTGCCCTCAGAGCCTTTATTATTATTTGTCCATCAGGTAGGTTTGTCATTGCCTTGGCCCTGCCTTTGTCTGCTCTGAAGTCCCTAAATCCAAGGGTTTTCCTGGCTACCTGAAGGAATGTTACTCCTCCAGCCCTGCATGGCCTCCCAATAACTGCAGGACCCATTAACCTCATTACTCTTTTTTTTAAAGTTTTTAAATTTTATTTATTATTTTTATTCTTGTTTCAGAACCTTTGTTTGTTTATTCATTCATTTTCTTGGCCGGCTCAGCCGCCCCGAGGGCAGGGCTGGTGCAGCATGTGGTGCCGGGGATTGAACTGCGGTCCCTGAAGCCTCCCAAGCTTCCCCAAGCAGGCACTTTAGACCACTGAGCCATCCCGCCAGGCCCTAACCTCATTACTCTTACACTGCTTTCAAGGCCTTTACTAACATGGTTTGTTAGTGTGATGAACTATTTGTCTATGGACTAGTGAACAACTTTTGAAATGCTTTTATTGAAATTTTGGAATCTTTTTTTATTATTATTATGGCTGGCTCCGCCTGCCCTGGGGATGGGGCTGATGCAGCATGTGGTGCTAGGGATCAAACTGCAGTCCCTGCCATTGCCTAAGCTTTCCAAGCAGGTGCTTTAGACCATTGAACCGTCTCACCATCCCTGGAATCATTGTTGACTAGAGACTTTGTCATTGTCTGTCATTAGTGTTTTCTAGCCATTTATTTTCTTTACTTTTTGTTAGCACCTTTATTTTTTCTTCTAACAAACACTACGATAGGTTTGAAGATGCAGAGACAAATATGAAATGATTCCAAGGTTCTGATGTTAATAATTCAGTGAAGAATGGATTTTAAAATTAAATAGTTAGCCAGGCATGGTGGCGCACGCCTGTAATCCCAGCACTTGGAAGCCTGAAGCAAGAGGATCGGTGCGATTTTGAGACCAGCCTGGGCCACAAAAGTGAGTTCAAGGCCAGCCTGAACTGCATAGTGAGACCCTGTCTCAAAAAGACAAAAATAAAATAAAATAAAATAAAATAAAATTAAACTAAATAGTTATGGAAATATAGACAGAAGAGAAGTGGAAAATGAGAACCTAGAATGGCACCAAAATAAATATATACACACATACATGTATGCACATATACAGCAACTGATATGTGTGTATATCCAAGGGTACACATATGTATGTACACACTTGTGGCTGAATACACAGTTCTATATTCTGGGATGAATAAGCCTCATTCTTACATCTTTGCCAGCCCACAGGAAATACTGTCAGCAGTCTGGTGCTGATGGAATATAAGCCATTCTTCTCCTGTTAGTGAATATTGGGATTCAGGTAGAAACAAAGATCACTTCACCCCAGCTGACCTTGGGAACCTCTGATACTCCAAGGTTACATATTTAAAGCCTGTTGTATTTCTTAAGGAAATATGCAATGTGTAGTCAAAACCATGAAAAAATGTTCAGCATTGTTGGTAATTTAAGAGACGCAGATTAAAATGACACTGAAATGCCATTTTACACCAGAGAAAAATGGCTATCATCAAAAAGGCTACCAATAACAAATGCTGAACAGGCTGCAGGGGAAAAGGAGCTCTGCTCCACTGTTGATGAGAATTCAGGCTGGTACAACCATTATGGAAATCAGTATGGAGATTCTTCATGGGATTGGAGGTCCCATTCAAGCCAGGTATTCCCCTCCTGGGTATTTTTCCAAAAGAAAATAAATCACATTATCACATCACAGCAATATCTATGTACCCCTGTTTATAGGAACCTAAGGTTTAGCAATTTATCATTGCTAAATCTTGGAAACAACTCAAATGCCCATCAACTGAAGAACGGACAAAAAAATATACAGAATTTTTATGCAATGTGGTACTATTCAGCCATGAAAAAGATAAATTTGGGGGCTTTGTAGATAAATGGATACAGCTAGAGACTATATTCCTAAGATAAATAAATCAGATCCATATGTACAAATTTCTTATTATCTCTCTAGTGTGAGAACTTGAAAGAGTAATTAATATCTCAAAGGTAAAATAGATACTGTGAAAAGGAAAGAATTTGTTCAGTGAAAAGGAAAAACTAGGATAAGGAAAATGATAAATAAAAGAAGGGGAAAAGATACATTTAGGTATATATGCAGAATAGTTTCGATAACTTTATTGTCAATTTATGCTGGTCTTTTATTATTATTTTTTATTTTTTAATTTTTTATATTATGGTCGGCTCAGCCTGCCCTGAGGGTGGGGCTGGCCAGCATGTGATGCCAGGGGTCAAACTGTGGTCCCAGCAGTTGCCTAAGGTTGCCTAAGCAGATGCTTTGCGCTGCTGAACCATCTAGCCAGCCCCTATGCTGGTCTTTTAAAAAATAGCAGTTAATGCTTAATTTTTTTCTCTTTGTTCTCATTTTTTTTTTCTGTTCAGTTTCTTACAGCTTTTTTTATTTCTTTGTTTTGTGTTTTCTTCAAACCAATCTTGCACATTTACATCATAACCTGAACAAGTAATCTGAAGATAGCATCATAGAATACAACATTGTTGAATTCTTATTACTTTTTTCAGTGAAATTTTGTACCGTTTCTAACACTTTTTTCTATTACTGTTTTGTATTTTTGAAAGAAAGAGAGAGAGAGGAAGGAAGGAAGGAAGGAAGGAAGGAAGGAAGGAAGGAAGGAAGGAAGGAAGGAAGGAAGAAAAGGAGAAAAAGAAAAAAGAAGCAGAAGGTCTTTTCAGGTCAGTCCACAGCTCAGGGGCAGACACATTCTTGGATAAAAGTCCGACAGACAGATCCTGTTGATCCTTGGACTTAATTCCTGTGTTGCACCACTTTTTGTCCTCGTGTAGAATCAAGAGTTTAGCCTGGCCAGCTCCGCCCTTTCGTTTCCTGTTGTTAACAGTTGCCTATTGTCTAGGATTCTTCTTGGGAGCAGTGAAAAGCTAGAGTGAAATCAACTCTTTGAAGCTAGGTTCCTGTGTCCGTTTCTACAATTCCACGCACATATTTTCAAAAAGAAAGAAGATACAAAAATGAAATGCTTTGTGTTGACCACTGTCCTCTATGATTTTCAGCTGTGTTCTTCAACTTCTTTATGAAATAAGAGCAAAAAATGAAAACAAGCTAGTCAAAGAATGCAGGTAGTCTCTGAAAACCTCCATGTAAATATGTATGCAATGTATCCACGCAAAACACAAGGATTTTTACTAGCAATGAGACCTGGAGCAAATGGCAGACTTCGCCTTACTTCACTTTCCCTTTTTAGTAAGACAAGGATAATGAATGCCTAGCTCAAATGCTGTGCAAACACTAAATGAAAGAACGGTCCTTACAAAGTACCACTTGGGGAGATAATGTGGGAAAATGCGGCCTCAAGGAATGCATATTTCTATCCCACATGCTTTACATTAGTGGTATGCACATACGCAATACTTTTCTTCCCTCTCTATAAGTGGTGTTTCTAAGCTAAGTGGATAATACATAAATAATTTTATGAAAACTGAAATTGCCTATTGATCTTTTCTTTTTCTTGTGTAACTATGCACATAAAGCCACCCATTCTAAATGATGCACATTTTTTGAAAATTTTATTTGTGTATTGGCACAGTTTGGATATATATAATGATCACATTCATTACGCAGAATTCCCTTGTACTTGCACATGATATGTCTTGATTCTTCCCCTCCTATCCCTGTCCCTTTCTTTTAAAACCTCCTTCCTCTTCCTTTTCTTTCTTTCTTTTTTTTTTTAAGTATAACATTCAATTTATTATTTTTCTCAGAGTTTTCTTTAGTCCATTCGGACCCCTCTCCTTACATAGGCTTTGCTGGAGGTCACGGGGCAGCACCAGCAGGTCTAAATCGGGCTGGAGGTGTTCGGTCCTTGCAGGCTTCACGAGATCGATTTCTGACCACTTTTCTGTGAACGGCACAACTGACACAGTAATGCAGCTTCACATACAGCTTGGGAAGCACATAACCATCGAAGACACTCACTTCGCAAATGTCCCTGATGGCGGCGGCCACCACTATGTTCCGAATGACAAACTTCTTAATGGCCTTATCCTTGGGTGCGCACTGGGCACAGTTCCTGCAGCGAATAGATTCCATATGACTGCGGCCCTTTTTGGAACGACCGTTGTTCCTTCTTTTTTTCGTCATCTTGGAAAGGAGGGCCCGAAAGCCTTCCCCTTCCTTTTCATAAAGCTCCCTTTACATTTAATCCTTCTCTTGACAAAGTTCCCTATTCCTTTTGAATGATTTCTTCCTGTTTCACAATATCTATGGTACGTTTTGGTTCTTACAATTTCAGTTTCTCACATAAGAGAGATAATGTGATCTTCACACATATGTATCTCATTTACTTCACTTATGATTATGGCCTCACGGTTCATCTACTTAGCTATAAATGTCTCAATTTTGTCTTACTTTATGGATGAGTAATACTCCACTATACAAAAGAAATCCCCACATTTTTTATCTGCACATCCATTGATGAGCATCTACATTGTTTCCAAGATTTAAGTATTAAAAACAGTAATGCACATTTTGAAGATAATCATTTATTTGTTTGTTGTTTGTATTTTAGGGAAGGGTCTACAGGGTGTTCAGGTTCTCACTACTAGATCATATTCTTAGCGAACCGCATGTTTACAGCCTCCCAAGAGCTGGGGCTATAGGCATGCGCCACCACGCCCAGTCTCAATTGCTATCTCAGCACACCCCAGAGGTAGAGGCAGTGCAGGAGCCAGGGACTGAACCTCCAGGGCCCTTGCCCCTGCTTGCAGGTGCTTTAATCTGCTGAGCTCTTTGGCCAGCCCATATAATTATTTATAAATATACACTTTAAATGGCTTTCAGCAACGTAAAGTCCATTTGTGTTTTCTTTTTGTTTGTCTGTTTGTTTTATGTATTTGGTACAGTCTCACTATACAGCTCAGATTCTGTAGTGATCCTCTTTTCTTCAGCATCCCCAGGCTGGGGTTACAGGCATGTGCCACCATGCCTTGTCTTGGCCAGCACAGCATGGAGGGCCAGGGATCGAATTCTGGTCCTAAGCAGATGCTCAGTCTGCTGAGCTATCTCACTGGTCCTGTAAAGTCCCCTTGGAAACAGATACTTTGTTTACAGTGGTTCTGGGGACTGAACCCAGGCCCCATTAATACTAAGCATATGTTCTGCCACCCTGAACACAAAGAGAGACTTTAATGATAGCGTCTCATATTCTGGCTTGAGATATCTAAAGATGGCTTCTTCAGCTCTTTCACTGGAGAGAACATTGCGGGGGTGTTGTCCTCAGGGATGGGCCTCGTTCTGTACTGAGGAGACTTTGCCATACCCTCTTGGATATGTAGCTATCCTAAGTTACGGCTCTCCTTAGGGTTGGTTTGTATTCTTGGCAGAAGTATAACAATAGTCCCTTACCTTCCATGACCTGCGATGTTCTTCACTGATACTAATTTGCTTTATGTTCACGTATGTCTCCTAACTAGTGATTTTGACAACTCTGCATGTTGGTGTCTTGTATAAGGACACAAAATACTCATTCTAGGCTCAGAAAACTGTTTCCTCATGAGCTTCACTAAAACATACTCTGTTAGACAATGAAAAGCTTTTATTCAACTCACCTGGCACACACATCTATCTCTTTCTGCTGCTTTATCCTTATAAATGTGATTCACTATGTCTTGCTGAGCAGAAAATAAAAGTATAAGGCAAGAAAATCTTCATAATCCAAGAACAGTTAAAGGCAGGAAACTGCTCAAGGATCTGTCTAAATTTTTACTTTTAAATTTGTATATACAGGATGAGGGAGATAGTTCAGCGATCTAAGCACCTGCCTGGAAAGCTCAAGGACCCTGTTCAATCCCCCATACTACATGCTGTGTCAGCCCCACTCTGGGTCCACTGAGACAGCCACCAAAACTGAGAGTGGTGGGACATCCCTGCAATCCTAGTGCTGGGGAGGCTGAACCAGCAGGATTGCTATGAGTCCTAAGGTGCATAGCAAGACTTTACACCAAATTCATAAATCTAAAACAAAATAAATAAGTATATATATATACTTATATATATACATATATACATATATGTATATATATATATATATATATATGAAAATTTGCTTATACAATGCTCTGAATCTTTACCTACTGCATCTTTCACCCCTGTTTCTAGCCCTTCTATTGAAATAAATGCCTAGCAGTGATACCCCATACCTAGGTAAGTTTGTAAGATCATAAGCTGTTATCAGGATGGATCCCAGGGAACTTGCCTTCTTAAAAAAAATACAAAGTTAAAAACAAATAAAAATTATATCTTAACAGAAGGAGTTTATGGCTTCTTTCTGCAAAAGTTTATAACACTGAAAAGGATTGTAGCATTGCAAGAAAATGATTAAAAGACAAATTTCAAAGACAGATACTCAAGGAAATAAGGTCAGTGCTACCTATTCAACTTGGCTCACTGGTGAAATTCTTTGAAATCGTAACTAGTCTTTTCCATGTATGCATCCCAGAAAACACACAAAAATCAGTAATTTTGAGCAAATGAACTAACTTCTTATCCTTCATGAAGAATCTTAAGTGCTAGAACATGCTCCTATATGCCAACTTTAATGATAATATGGATGTATTTGCAAAAGAAAAGACATAATACCTGTCCACTACCTGTAATTCTTCTGAAAATTAAGCTGTACATAATGTCATTGCCTCAATGAGGGACAATTTCACAGGGACTGCATTTCTGGACCCTGGTGTCTTTTGATGTCCTCAGAAACTGGTTTCATCTTTATTGTGAGCTGTTTTCACTGATTGATAGATGTGGGTGTTGAAATGGTGAGAATTCTTTCCTTAAATATCACAAATGAAGAAAATTTAAGATTCTTTCCTGTGGGTGATTGAAATGCTCATGGGACCATTTCAATTTTTTTCTCCCTATGTCACTGTATTTCACTTCTTGCAATTTCGCATGTCATGTATTGGGAATATATCTAACTGAAAACCAGCGCTAGTAAAGGAAATTGATATTATGGTTAGTTACTAAAATGGACAAAATATTGAGGAAATAGATGCATCAGGCTGGATCAGTTAACGTTCTCTTTAGGAATATAACTGAAAAAATGTGTTTGCACATAGGTGGTCAGAGACTAAGATAAAGAATATCATATCTCAGGTAAAAGGGCTGACTTTTACCTTTCCTTTTTAATAAGCTCAATTTCCATAATCTGATAGTAATGCAATATCCTATAACAATGTACTGCCTGAATTATTATTTTACTTATACTTTGGATCCTTTATATTTATAAAGAATTATTGAGACTTATTTTCTTGTTTGTAAAATGCTTGTGTGTGCTTATATGTGTTTGTAGATGCACATGTCTTTTTTCATGGTGTTACTTTTATATTTTATTTTTTAAAAGAATAAAAATTATTAAAAATTAAAAGCTGTACAGAATTTCACCAAACAAAATAATAGATGTTCAACAAAGTTGGAATGCCCTCTATGAAGACCATAAATAAAGCTGCCTGAATTGAAGAGAAGGGAGAGGACTGGGACAGTGTTGGCATCCTCTGATCATGTCAAATGGCTCAGTGGCACAAGGTCTGATCCTCTAATTATAACTTCAGTGAGATTAACTGCATTAGTAGACACGTTAAATTTTAATTTATGATTTCATTAATTTGTCATTTATAATATTCTCTAAGATACCGTATTGTGATAGGAAGCAGTGCAATATATAGATGAGCTACCATCCTAACATTGGAGCTGAGAGAGGTCTGAGTGCAGAGGTCCACCCCTCACTATGCCTTTGACATGAGCCATTTACTTACTATTTTTGTTATTGTTTAAACAGATGCCCCCGTAGCCTCATGCATTCATAGGTGAGAAGTTTTGGAGGTGACAGAATGGTTAATGGGTCTCAGTAGTGGATTGGTCCACTGATGAGTGTGATATTGGAAGGTAAAACCTAGTGGGAAGAAGTGGGCCACTGTGGTTGCACCCTAGGAAGGTCATATTGCTTCCCCCTGATGTTAGCTGGTTCCTACTTGCTTTGTCATGAGATCTTTCTCTTCTGCTGTGCCTCTCTGCTATGCTTACCTGCACTGAAGTCAGCCATAGAGACCAAAAACATTTATAATAATGAGCTCAAATAAGTCTTCTCTCTTTTAGCTTGTGTCAGGTGCTTTATCCCAACTATAAGAAAGTAAGACACCTCCTGTCTTGAAAATGAGAAAACGAAGGACTGGCCAGATAGCTCAGCAGATTGAAGCACCTGCAAGCAGGTGCACGGGCTAGGGGTTGTATCCCTGGGCCTGCTGTGCCAGCCTGGACCCCGGGGCGCTGAGATAGCAATCAAGACTGGGTGTGGTGGTGCATGCCTGTAATACCAGCTCTTGGGAGGTTGTAAACAGGTGTATGACTACAAGTCCTATCTAGTAGTAGGACCCTGAACACCCTGTAGACCCTTCCTTAAAAATAACAAAAAAAAAAAAAAAAAAAAAAAAAAAAAAAAAAAAAAAAAAAAAAGAAAGAAAGAAAATGAAGAAATGGTGCACTGAGCTCTTCCTGTCATGTGGAGATGCCCGTTAATCTGCATAGAGTATTTTTCACAGTGTATGACCCTTATTTCTTCCACAAATTATCTATTGAGCACTTACTATGAATCAGGGTCTCTTCTGGCTGCAGGAGTTGCGGAGTTGTAATAGTTATCTAAGACACATTTGGAGCTGGCAAGGTCGTGAGTTTGAACCCCAGTCCCGCAAAAAAAAAAAAAAAAAAAAGACAAAAGATCCATGGTGGGAAGTGCAGGGTCCAGGGTTTGATTCCTGGCCCTTCCTGGCATGCCTGCCCTGCTTTCAGGAATGCTGAGTCTGTGATGGAGTCCAGGCGTTATGGCGTGTACCTCTAATCCCAGCACTTGGGAGGCAGGAAACAGGAGGATCACTGTGAGTCAGAGCTGCGTATTGAGACCCTGCACACAAAAAAAGAATAAATAAATATATATATTTTTTAAAGGATCCATGATGTTTTGGGACAGAAAGAATACAATACAATCCCAGAAGATTTCAGAATATTTCTACCATAATCTAGGTAATTCTGTAGTTTATTTGAAAATATTCCAGGACTAACCTCGAGCAGGGCCTAAATGTCTGTGATCTGTGAGTATAGTTAGGTGGAACTGGCTCTCACCAGAAGTTCATGCAGGAGGTGGCCTAAGGGCAGTGAGGGTCTGGAAGACACTAACACCTAGTGTAACCTAAGAGTCCACTACAGACTCTTCTGTCATGACTACGGGCTCCGTCTTTAGGGGATTTGAATATTAGCATAAGGGGAAGAAAAACGAACCTCCTCATTATTGAAGTAAATGGGATTCAAGGTGGATGTATTGGTTAGAAATGTTTGTACTGTTGAAGAGTATCATCTTCAAAGATTACAGCCTTCACACCTTGCAGGAAATAGCACTGCACCTCAAGCCCAACGTCTCCTACAGGCAAGATCCTGTCGCTAGGGTCTGTCGCCTCTGCCCTGGAAACCTTTGCATAGGGGCTTGTTTAAATATGCTTAGGAACAGAGATTTATACCTAAATGTATCCTTTTCCCTACTTTCATTTGTCCTTTTCCTGATCCTAGTTTTTCCTTCCCACTGGACAAATTCTCTCTTTCGCAGTATCTATTGTACCTTTTAGGTTTTAATCACTTTCTCTCACACTAGTGAGATAATACAATGTACATGTGGGTCTGATTTAAAAAAAAAAAAAAAAGAAGAAGAAGAAGAAGTAGATGACAAAGATTTAGGGCTCTAGCAAGCTCACAGGCAGGTGGAATGTCCCCTCCACATCTGTGCTTGGAAGAGTAATTGAAGTCTCTGAGAGTCCTTCAGGATCACCACCTATGGCCCAGTTCCCCACTCGTCTCTATCCTGTGTGCTTACTCTGTCCCAGCTGACAGCATACAATTATCCGTCACTTCCGCAGAGAGGGAAAAAAAGAGTAACTCATTTTCTCTATTCAAAAATGATAAATCAGAGAGATTGAGGTCAAGAGATTTCAAATTGAATCCAAGTTTAGGCAATTTAGAGACTAGTGATCCTTCTCAAAATAAAAAGGACCACAGATGTAGCTCGTTGGGAAGGCCCTAGCCTCAGTCCTTGATACATGAGCCCCTACAACCCCCAGAGAACTCATTCCCCCTACCTATAATTCCTATAGAACAGGTTTGTGCCATACTTCTTAGAAACACAAACGGTTCAATCTGATGACCCCATTGAATGATTACAGTTTTGGATTCATTAGCTAATTATAACATATCACATCAACTATTACTTTCCTAGAAAAAAAAAATGTATAGCCTGTTGCATGGGATTCTTGAGAACATAAGCGTCTAATTTTCTCAACAATAATGTTCATGGTAGCAGTTTTGGTTGTGACTACAATAGGCAAAATGCGGTACAGAGGGAAAACAATTTTTGGTGCAGAGAAAAGATACCTTGATGAAGCATCAGGAATTTTAGTTTTAGTCTGAGCTGTAAGTGACCAGCTTCACAAATGAATGCATGAGATTTGGTCTTTTGGGTTTTAGCTATTTTATATCTAAGTACGAGGCAGAGATTTTATTTTATTTTTTCCTCCCTTGCTTTCTTTCTCTTTCTTGAAGTTCACACCCAGGGCCTTTGCACTAAGCTATAGTTCCAGCCTTTTGTTTTGTTTTTTTCTCTTGTTTTGTGGAAGGGTATTGGTGTTACTAGGTTGGCCAGCCTGAACTCTAACTTGAGATCCTCCTACCTCATTCTCTAGGGTGCTGAAATGAATTTACACAAAGAAATTTATACTTTGAGATTTGAAGAGCCTTCTGCAGCTCTATTGGTGAGGGTGGCGCCAATGTGAGCCTATATGTGCATACATAATTCATCAGCCATTAATTATGGGAAATACACAAGTAATTGAGAGTGAAAGGGAATAGGAAGACCAGATGTTGTTCTTTAAAATTTGTGTTTTAAATTACATATTTTGACTGTCTGCCATGGCTCTCCCCATCACCAGCAGAATTCCCCAGCTTCGTTCCTCTAGATTCTTAGCATTCAGCCAATACATTCAAGCGAAGGATTCCAAAGTTTGAATACCCAGTCCCTTGCTTGCTTTGTACTTACTCAACTCTAGCTAGGTTCCTGTTGGTAGCTCAGTCATGGCCTTCCAATCCTGTCTTCCCTTTGTGCCTCTAATGGTGTGTGTCGCTTGGTCATCAGCCATCCAATCACAAAGTCCTGGTGGTTTCTTACAGTATCTCCTCTGGTCAAACTCTGCAACATCCTTCTCATATTCTCTCCTCCAGTTCTCTGGTAGTTCTCGCCATCTCAGTTTAAACACTTATTACTGTTTCTCTGAGAAAAATCACAAGAAGAATAGCATCATTTATGTATCAATGTGGCACACATAGCCTCATTTATTCAGTAAAACCCTAATATAAATAGTGGATCTAAGATACTTTGTAGATGAGGTGAACATCTCTAATCACTTGACATGAAAAAGACTAACTTTAATAAGTGAGGTGAGCCCCTTTCATCAATCTGACCATCTACCGTACAACTATGAGTGCTACATCCCTAGGAACAACACGCAAAATTCTTTGAGGAATTAGAAGTTCTACCTCAAGACTCTAGCTTTAAGCTACTGCCTAGAGGTATTGTGCCTACCATCTTGCCCAAGAGATTTCACACTTGCTTTACTCTACATTTGTGTAAGCACATACAGTGGTTCCTCACCTATCACATAGCTTACTTCCCAGACAGCCCAGTGGTAAGTGAAAATGATAGTAGTGACACTATATTTATATTTTAAGGCTTTAGAAACCCTTTCTACACTCTTATAAACCTTTCCCACACTTTTAAAAACACTATTAATGTTCTTAACCATTTTCCAAACTCATGAACCTAAGTAATTTAATTACATACATGTTCCATATGGCACTGCAGAATCCCTTGATATAAGGAAAAATCCAGTATAAATAATTTAGGTTAATATTTTTTGCAAACCCATGAAATAGTGAGTCTGAAAAAGTTGAGCTAAGAAATAGCATGGGGCTACTTATGTGTGTGAACATGTGCTTGTGGACTTATGTGCATGTGTGTATCTATGTGTACTGTATGTAAATCTATGTGTACTTATATACTTTTCTCTGGAGAACACTGACAGATAGTATGATAATTAGTTACTCATTGGTTGGCATGTTTCCAGTCTTTCTGACTTCACTACCGTCTTCTTTAGGATGCCATAACATCATTCTTCCCTTATTTTTTTATGGTATGGGTGGTTGCACCCAGGGCCTTTGAAGTGAACTGCAACCATTGTCTCTTTTATAATTATTTCTTATTTGATACAGGTTCTTACTAAATGGTGAAGTTTCCAAGGCTAGGCTCAATCTTGCAATCCTCCTACTTTAGCTTCCTAGAACACTCCAATCACAGGTGTGCACCACAATATCTGACTCAGATTATTCTTAATGTATTCTGTCCATAGCATTGTGCTACAGTTACTGTACTTTCTACACAATATTATTTGAGTCTAGTTGTTCATTTCTAGAATCACTCTTCTTCTCAGCATCTTCTCAGAGAAGGGAGACGAAGTTTCTCAATGTACAAATAGACTCCCAATTTTCTACATGGTAGACACAAACTCTGTTGTCTATGGATGAAAAAAAAAAACAACAAAGAATGAGGGTCTCTAAGTTCTTTTAAGCTCAACAAATGCTGCATTTCAGGTGCTAGGACAAGTTCCATACTAATGTTCTGAAGCTCATTCACATTTTGGCAGTAAATTTGCTGTGATTTTCAGAGAAGCTGAATTAAGGACGACTGGCAAGCTGCCAAGCTGAGCAGGAATATCGTTTAATGATTTTCTTAACTCCAACCCACAAGAGGCTCAGAGAAATAATCTTCCTGAATTTACTGATTAATCCAAGATATATAGCTATGCTTAGCCATCTCTCAACATTGTAGTCAGCCATGCAGGGGGCTGAATAATGGCTCCAGAGATGTCCATTCCCTAATCCCCAGAACCTGTGAATGTGACCTTATGTCACAGAGGGATGCTGCAGATGTGATCAAGCCAAAGGTCTTGAAATGGGAAGATTATGTAGGATTATCTGAGGAAACTCACTGTAATCACAAGGGTCTGTATCAGAAGAACTCAGTAAAAGGTAGAGGCAGAGCACAAGGTAATGTGGTGAGGTCAGTAGGGAGAAATGTGAAGATGTTATGCTGCAGACTTTGTAGATGAAGCGGTGGCCACAAACCAAGGAATGCCAGCAATGTACCTCCAGAATCCAGAACAAGCAAGAACTCAGATTTCTCCCTGGAGCCTCTCAGGGAATGATGCTCCACTGATACGTTAATTTGGGCTCACTGAAGACAATTTTGAAAATCTGACTTCCAGAGCTGTGAGAAAATGAATCTGTGTTGTTTAAAGCTACTAAATATGTATCAAATGTTCACAGCAGCTACAGGAATCAAATACAACTGACTAGTACATCAGCATCTCCTACTATGTAGCCACGGTTTAGCATTTTTAATGCAGCACACACCGAGTATCTCTACATCAAGAGTTCTGTGCCTGCTGCCTCACAGGAAATGGATCACAGAAATCACCTGATAATAGCATTCCTTTGAAGACACTTGGCAAAGTTTATTTCTTCCAGTAGGGGAAAATCATTTAACTCCTCTGTTTCTTGATTCATACAAATGAGTATAGCAGGTAAGAATGTTGAAGCAAGAACTAAGTTATTCCAAGAATGACGCAGTTTAGATCCTGCCACTGCAATTAAATGGAAGTTCTATTTCAAGCCCCCTTTGCACTAGTGGTGGAAGTAGAGCATTGTTTAATTCATGTTTGGCTCCCCATCTTTTCACAGCATAGTGTTCCAGGGGGAGGGTCAGAGCTAATGAATTTAGAAACCTAGGGGAAGGAGTAATGGTTATCTTCCCTCCCTCTGCGCTGACACTTACTGAGGGCATCTCATTTGCCTTGTCTGCAGATGTTGCTGTGGGTATTTCCTATAGCAACTGCCCAACTTCTCTGGGGTTGACAGTCTACTCTGTCTCCATGGGAGGAATGGTAGGCTTCTCCCTTACCACTCTGGACCTCATGAATTCAAAGTGTGCATAGCCACACAGTATTGTGTTTACTAAGCTGAGTGCACGGAACTAAACTCATGCATACTTAGAATAGGACAGACTAGAAATTTTCTAGTATTGAAGCCTCAGACCTAATTTAAGAATTTTATATCTTCATCTATGAAGAAAATCTAGCTCCAGCAGAGTAGTGTCTTGTATGCCGGTAGGTGTAGACATAAGAAAATCAGAAGTGACATTCTGCATTCTGAATTATTGTGTTAGCGCTGTCCTTTGAGATAGTGAATGACTCATGGCTTTGATTATTCCTACCCTACCCTCCAAAAAAAGAAGAAACAAAACTAATGATATGAGAAAAAGAGGGTGAAACAAACAAATTGATTAAAATTATAAATGTCTTTTGCTTTTCTTTTCAGATTCACCCTACAAAGTGCCACTAACTTTACCCCAATTTGCTGGTCAGGTTCAGCGAATAGGATATAGCAGAAGGGCATCAATGAGGTCAGAGCATGAGGTTCTTGGATCTGCCTCTTGGCTAGGTCTTGGAAGCAGGATCACATCCCCTTTTTAGAGGTACGGATTTCATCAGGGGACCTTCCCACAGAAGTTCCCCTGCCAGTTTCTGAAACTACTCTTAGAATAAAATAGTTGTCTTAGTTACTTTCTACTTCTTGCTGGGGCAGATACTCAGCACTCAAACTGAAGGAAGGAAAGGTTTATTTAGCTCATAGTTACTGGAGGTTTCAGTCCATATTCGGTTGGCCCATGGCTGAGTAGAATAGGGTAGAGGACATCCAGTTCATGGCGACAGAACAACAGTAATCATGACAGAGGCAACCGACCAACCCGGCAGCAGAGAGCAACAGTGTCAGTCTGTCTCTTTTTATATTACATTTAGGCTCTCTGCCTTAGGATATCCACCCTTGGCCACACCCATAATCCCACTAGTACTCAGACTCATAATCCCATCAGTACTAAAACTCAGAATCCCAGTAGATTATGAGTCAAGTTTCAAACTCTAGAAGTTCCCGCTCCATGATTGCTTGAGGCTTTGGGGGGACAACTAAACATAAACCATAACATTCCATCCCTGAACTCTCAAAGTCTCATGCATATCCCTTTGTGCAAAAGAAATTTTAGTCCATCACTAAGAGTTGCCAAAGTCCCAACAGTTTCAGCATTGGTGAAAAGTCCAGGTTCCAAGTCTCCTCCAAGATCCAAGGCAAACTCTTCACCTTGAGTTCCTATACAAAAGAAAAGTTAAACAGATCCAACATTCAAAGGAACAAGATAAACATTACCATTCAAAAAGTTACAAACAACAGGGTAACACAAAACACTGGGACCAACACCTCCAAAATCCAGCAGGATAAACATTAAATCCCATAGTTCCAACTGTAATATCCAAAGCAGTATGCAGTTAGTTGTGATCTCCAAACACCTTACATGGCTCTGCCCCTACAGCACTCTTGGTTGTAGTTTCCATGGCTTCTCTCTTAGGCCAGATTTGCTCCCTCTTTGCAGTTTCCCTTAGATGACCCACATTTCTGGCTTTTCCAAACTTTTGGGCTTTCCACTGAATTAGCTTCTCACTCTCTGCTTCACACACTGCCTTCTCAGGGGCATACTGCCTGGCCTTCCAGGCCTTCTTCTGAAATCGAGGTGGAAGCTAACAACTCTTGCATTCTCAATGTGCCTAAAACCAATATCACATGAATGATGCCAAGATCTGCTGCCAGCTGGGGCAATAGCCAGGTTTCCTTCTCTCTTGGTTGTAAGGGAGGAGTTCCTGGATCAACGACCACTCTGACCTTGATTCTGAGGAACACATTCTCCATGCCAGCGCTATTTCAAACCTGGTTTGGCCACTGCCACCATTCTGGTACTTGGGTCTCGATGGCTTTCTTCTCAAGGCAAAACCTCTCTCTTTTGCAACTCTGGGGCTGCAAAGGGTGGAAAGCTGCCTCTTGTGATGGCGTCAGGACATCCTTTTGATTTTCTGGTTCCCTCCCAGCAATGTAGATCTTTTCAGCTCCATCTTTACAGTCCACAGCTTTCCTGATGCTTTCTTCCTGGCCAAACTCACAATATTTTAAATCATTCTCCTTGGCTCTTTGCTCTTGATTCTCAACATAAATCTGGCTAAAAGCCACCAATAACAACCATGCCACCACCCAAATAGTTTGCCATTTTGAAATATCTCTTGAAAGATTAATCAGTCTGCTATGCTTAATATCAGACTTAGGCAAAGTCTCTGGGCACAAGCAAAATACCTAAAGACTTTCAACCAATGCATAGCACAGATCATTTGGAGTTTAGTGACCAATGCTGTCATTTTCCCCAGCAGAAACCTCCTCAGCCTGGTCTTTACAGACAGGCCTTCTATCAGTCTTCTGGTCTGAGCTCTGACCAGAACCTCCCCTGCAGAACAGCTGAAGCTTTTCCAGCTCTTCACAAGTAGAAGAACTCTCCAAACCTTTCTTATCTCTTCCCATAAGTCATTTTCAAAACCTTGCAATCCATATAGTTGGGTTAGTCACAGCAATGACTCCATTTCTCTGGTACTAAATTCTGCCTTAGTTACTATTTACTCATTGATGGGACAAATACCCGACACTCAAAATGAAGGAAGGAAAGGTTTATTTAGTTCACAGTTACTGGAGGTTTCAGTACATATTTGGCTGGCCCAAGGCTGAGTGGAACAGGGCAGGGGGCATCCAGTTCATAGCGGTGGAACAGCCAGAAGCACAACAGAGGCAACCGACCAACCCGGCAGCAGAGAACAACAGTGTCAGTCTATCTCTCTGTCTCTTTTTATATTACATTTAGGCTCTCTGCCTTAGGATATCCACCCTAGATGATACCCATAGTCCCAGCAGTACTCAGACCCATAATCCTATCAGTACTAAAACACATAATCCCAGTGGATCATGAGTCAAATCTCAAACTCTAGAAGTCCCTCTCTCATGATTGTATGAGGCTTTGTGGGGACAACTAGACATAAACCATAACAATAATCAACCCATTTATGCCGATTCTCAAAACATTGATACTATCACTGAGGACAGGGGCAGACAGTACGTTTAGTAAACTCTCCTTTTAAACACACCAATTGCCATTTTCAACCAGAATGCAGAATGATACAAATAACATTTTTTAAAGTACTTCCTTACATGTTAGTGATCTCCATCACAAAGTTGATGATATGATACATTAAATTATTAGATAAAGTATCTGGTTTAAATGTCTTGCACTAGATGGTTTTAAGACGCTTGTGGTATACAAAAATGCCTTCTATTTCTTTTGGTGTATCATTCAGGAAAGGAGAAGTGCATTTATTATCAGACTGTGCAACGCTTTTGCCAATAAATCCATGTTAAGACTGGAGAGACTCAAAATTCATGCCTGGACTATCTTTAATGTCTGAACTCCATTGCCAAGTAAGTTTGGTGGACAGCGATTCTAAACTTAGTGTGGTGTGCTTTTAAACAGACTTCATATTTTAAAGAGCAGTTACAAAATCAAGCAGGAAATTCTGATTCCTCATACATCCCCTGCCTTGACCTAAACACTCTTGACCTCACTATAAAAATCCCACAGCTGAATTGCATATGACAGAGGTTTTTAATTTTAATAAATCTCAACACATAAACAGTTTCTTTCATGGCTCATCCCTTTGGTATACCGCTCTAAAAGGCATTGGCAAGCCCATCTAGAATTTTTCCTGTTACCTTCAAGGAATTTAAAGTTTTACCTTTACCTTTGACAATCACACCTGAATTGCGTTAATATCTGTGAATGTTGGAAGGTTTGTATATAGATTCTTTTTCTTGGGGTGTGGGGTATATGGATGTCCAATTGTTTCAGCTTCTTTTTTTGAAAATAGGAGTCTATGCCAGAGTTTAGCCCTCACCTCCCCTCTGAACTGAGGCTACAGTCAGACCATGCCACCTCCACTCCTAACAAACCAGGGAGGTTCCATTTAGCTGTGGCAGGTTTTCCTAGAACTACTGCAGAACAGGGAACATAGCGGCAGCAGCTTCTGGAGTGGCAACAGCTGTGAGTTCCAGCCATGTGACCCCAGGAAGGTGGCACAATTGTAGGGCAAGCACAAGCAGAAGCCAGAAATGAGCTATAAGAAGTTGAGCACAGGTTTGCTTTACTACAACCACTGTAATACCATGCAAAACTGTAGTGAGCACACGTACACAGACAGCACATGCTTAGTTCAGCCTGTTCAGACAAACTGTTTGGGGTCAGGCAGGGAGCAGAGAACCAGCAAAATATGCTGCCAAACAAACCAAAGAATAAAATAAGAGCATATTGCAGTTAGCATATATATATATACATATGTGTGTGTGTGTGTGTGTGTGTGTGTATTTAGTGCAAGGTTTACAGGGTCTCACTACACAGATTGAACTCATAGTAATCCTCCTGATTTCAGCCTGCCAAGCACTGAGATTACAGGTGTGCACACTACACCCAGACTCATTTGCCTTTTCATTGTGCCCTGGGGGCAGGGCCAGCACAGCATGCAGGGGTTGGAACCCGGTCCTTGAATCTGTTTAAGCAGGTACTTTAGTCTGCTGAGTAATCTGGCCAGCCCTCAGTTTTATATATTTATGTGAATTTATTTCAGGACCCTCTATTTAGTGTTTCCATTATTGCTGCTTCATGTAGTAGGTCCTAAAGTCACACAGGGACAGTCCTCTGACTTTGTCTCTTGCAGTATACATTACCTATAGTGGCGTGTTACTTCTGTATATAAACTATACAATCATTTAGTTAATAGTCCCAGAACAAGTTGATGGGAATTTCACTGGGACTGTATTGAATTTATAGATCAATTTGGAAAGGATACACTTCTGGGTATTATTAATTATACTTATTGATGAATATGGTATAACTCTCTACTTGTTTCATTCTTTCATTTTTCATCAAACCCTTATAGTTTAATAGTTTTTCTTACACAGATCTTATGCATCTTTCTTTGGAATTATGAATTTAATTTGGAGATGTGTGAATGAAAATGGTATTATGGCTTTAATTTTAAATTTCACTTCTTCACTGCTTGTATATGGGAAAGCAATTAACCTTAAGATCTCACCCTTATTTCAGACAAACTTGATGCAATTACATAGTTCTATAAGGGTTTTTTTAAACCAAATCTTTCAGATTTGCTACATATTTATGCTAATTATGAGCACAATGTGATTTTTCCTTCTTAGTTTGTATACTATTTTATTTCCTTTTATGCATAATTGCATTAGATTTGGCTTTCTGCACAATTTGAAAAAACAAAAGAGTAATGAACAGGTGAAAGGGAATATACTAGATTTTTCTGGATTCTATCAGGAAAATTTCAAGTTCATCATTATTGAAACTAATGCTACCTGCAACTTTTCTTTTTTAATAGATATCTTTTTTTCAAGCTGAAGAAATTCTTCTGTATTCCTATCCTTACTTTAGGGAGAGTTTTAGTCTTTGATCCATTTTTAAATTAAGGAATGAGTGTTATATTTTGCCAAATGCTATTTCTGCATCTATTGATATGATCATGTACTTTTTCTTCTTTTGTTTGTTGATGTCATTGCTTAAATTTTTGCGAATTTGCTAATATTGTGCTGAGGATTTTTTGTTTGTTTGTTTGCTTTGGTACCAAGGATCAAACTTCAGACTTTGCTCTTACCAGGCAAAAAGTTATGCCTCTGAGCACAACTCTTGCCAGCCCTGAGAACTTAATTTTCCTGTGATGTCTTTATGAAGTTTAGGTATTAGAATATTTTTTGTTCATAGAATGAGTTAAGACATATTTTCATCGTTCTATCTTCTGCAAAAGTTGTAGAAAACTAGTATAATGATTAGTAGAATTCATCAGTTAGCTCTTCTAGGTCCAGGACTTTCTGTTTGAAAGAATTAGATTGGTGGTTGTGGGGGTTTCTTTGTTTTTCATTGGTCAGTTGGGTTGGTTGGTTGTTTTTTCCTCTCTTGTGGCACTTTAGATATTTTAGATCTCTCCCTTATTTTCTGAGAACGTAGATGTAATTTATAACTTTATTTGGAGGTAGCATTTTTCTCCTTTGAGGTTCTTTTAGGATTTTTAAACTTTCCTCCCCTTGGCCAATGAGATACCTACGAGGATTTTGGTGTTTTCTGACTTTTCTCTATCTGTTGTTGTATACTGTCTGATATTAAGATTGGGAGGAGATTCTGAATAATTGTCACTTGATATATTTTGGATTTCATCTCTTCTTCGTTGCCTTCTGGTATGCCCATTATATGTAAAGATGTATTTTGTAGTAGTCCTTTAATTCTTGAATATTTTATTCCATATTGTTCAGTCATTTTTCTCTTTGTTTTTCTGTTTGGGATTTTTTTATTGGCATGTCCTTACTCACAGAGATTCTTTTGTCAGCTGTGTCTGGTCTACTAATGAGAACATAAAAGGCACTTTTCATTTCTGTATAGAACAATTTCCATTTATTTCAGTCTTTTTTTCTCTTTCTTATTCAAATTTGGAAGTTTCTATTGTCGTATCTTTAATCTCAGAGATTCTTTCCTTAGCCACATTCATTCTAATAATATGTCCACCAAAGATAGTCTTGATTTCTGTTAGAGTCTTTTGGTCACTAGAATTTCATTTTGATTCTTCCTTAGAATTCCCACATCTTTGTTTATATTTTCCATCTGCTCTTACATGATTTATTACTTACCTTAGCATATTAATAATAATTGGGCTAAATTCCTTATCTTACCATGTCAATATTTCTGCTATATTTGAGTCTGGTTCTCATACTTGCTGTGTCTTTTCCTACTGTGGCTTTTGCCTAATTTTATAGTGTTTCTTCTTCTTTTTTTTTTTTTTTTCCCCTATGATAGACTTATATGTTGTATTGGACAAAAGGAATTGCGGTCAGGAGGCCGTTAATGATGTGGAGGTGAGGTGCGGGAGCAGCAAAACGTTCAGTGGTGTATGATTATGCCTCAGGTGCCCGGTGAGTCTTTGCTTCTGATTATGAACTTTACCAGTATTTCTCAGTGCCTTTTTCTCCACTTGGATGGCACAGCGTGGCTGGATTGGGCTTGATCTGGGAATGTCGTTTCCTCCTGGTGTGATAAAGTCCTAATCATTTAAGCTCTGGTAAAATTACTTCTTTCAAGGGCAGATCTGGAGAGGAAACAGAATCCTCTGGCATATCTCCGCAGCTCTTTGTTTCTTCCATCTGGCAGAAGCAGGAGGAGATTTTTCTGTGATGGATACTGAAAACCTGGCTAAACTCTTAGATGTCAAATTCGTGAAAACATAAAGCCTCTTTGTAAGCCGGCCTGGAAATTTGAAGTCTGTATGCTGTATTTTGAAACTGCACCTCTTCTCTCTTTTTAGTTAAATATATGTAATATCACCTCTCATGATGATATACAATGAGAAAAACATCTAGATTAGGGCCCAAATAACTAGGCTTTTCTCTTTGGCCTCCTCTCACTGTTCAGGGACTCACATTGAGACTGCTCACCTCTCATCTGTGCTAGAATAATCCCCGAGTTCTGAGATACTGAGGTGAGAGGATTGCATGTTAGTTCAGAGGGGTACTTTCCCTAGCTAAAGAAACCTGCCTACATAGGCTAGGGTGATAGTTCAGTGGTCAAGGTATCTGCTGGGCAAGCTTAAGGACCTGAGTTAGAGCACTGGTACTACATGCCATTCTGGCCCCAAAACTGGATGTAGTGGCACACACCTATAATCCCAGGACTGGGGAGGCTGAGACAGGAGAATCATTACAAGTCTGAACTGCATAGTGGGACCCTGTATCAAATAAATAAATAAATAAATAAATAAATAAACAAACCTTCCCCACCTGTCATTGCTCAGATAGACCCAGGAAGTTTTGTAAAGATTACTAAGAAATTCATTTATAATTTCATCTCTCTGGAACCTTTTTGACTAATCCCAGTTTTCTAGATGTGTATGAACTCCATACACAGTTATTTTCAGGGTGGGCAAAATAGACCAAAAGGAGTAAATTTCACCTATTTGTTGAGCACTTATTATGTGCCCCACACTCAGGCTTTTAAATGGAGTATACTTGGTTCTCATTGTAGGCTTGGGAGGCAGGTACAAGAAGCACATGTTTTGTGAGCTGTTAATTATGTGCCAGGAATCCTCCTGACAACTGCACTAGGGTTTGCACTATCACGAGCTTATACTTCATCAGGAAAACGGGGACACGTTTGAAAGTTGAAAGGACTCACTGTTAATAATTAGACCTGACAACAAGCACAACAGAAGGGCACATTCAGACAAATGATTCCTTTAGTTGTCATTTTTTTGAACAGAGGAGAAAAAACACATGAGAAGCAAAGTAGCTTTCCTGAGACCATTTCTTAGCCTGTGAACTACATGCTGGCCTCCAAAACTTGGCATTCAACTACACCATGCTGGGACACACCGTTGAGCTGCACCTTAACAAAGCCTTCAAGAACCAATCCTCAAGCACCTTGCGGGTCTGTATTGGCTATCAGCCATATAGAGACAAATCTTCCTGTGTCTGATCATGGAGTAGAATCAGTCGTTTCAGAGATGAGCTAATGCAAGCTAGAGATCTATGAAGAGGAGGACTGTATTTCACTGGAAATGCTCACAATAGCAGATTTTTTTTTTCAAGGAGAGCCTAATTACCTTTCGAAATTCCAAAAATGTCAAACTGATTACGGTGTATGCTTTTTTTATAACATCACATGCACTGAAGTTATTTTGGGATAATGAGCAATTTTAATCTTGCTTAATAAAAGCTATTCACAGGGCACTTTAGGAGGGATCTGCATATAAGTAGTTTTACTAAAACACTTTCCCCTTTCCGTGGCATTTATTCAAGAGTATGCAAATTCCTCTAAAACTGGAAGCTAAATTTAGAAATCAGAAGGGCAGAGCTATGGACATAATCAAGTAAATTTTCTGTTACTTAAGAACATGGGTCAAAAAGAGAAAATAAACTTGAATTTTAAGGTTTTAAATGTGTTGGTAAATATCCAGGATGTGCTGAATTTTAAACTAAAATTTGAATTTGACTTCTGGTTTACAAATCTTAAATTAAAAAAAAAAAAAAAAAAAAAAAAAAAAAAAAAAAAAAAAAAAAAAAAAAAAAAAAAAAAAAAAAAGAACAAAATAAAAAAAGTTTAAGTCTTTTTAGTGAATATGGTGAGGTAAAATTACCAGAAGTCACTTTTTAAAAATGGTGAAAAAATGCTTGAAAAGGTCTATTTTTTAAATTTTTTCAAGAACAAAGGAGTGACAGTGTTTTATGATAACATTCTAAATGAAAAACTGAGCTGAAATTTCATATTATAAATGATAAATTTTTCTATTGGCCAACTAATAAGAATCCATAGGATGATGCAGGTTAGATCAGCTCAATGAAGCATTCCTAACTTGATCTTTGTGACAAAGAAAAATAGAGTCACTCCAAAGTTTGCCTGCATCGGGTGGGGGAAATAGCTCCATGGCACAAGTGCCTACCTAGCAAGTGCAAAGTCATGAGTTTGAACCCTGATCCCACAGAAAAAA